>CATIWR010166265.1:0-16903 GCA_949677035.1 Omphalea diandra | reverse complement strand
ATATATATATATATATATATATATATATATATATATATGTTGCTAGTTGGTTTATCAAAAAATCACATTCTAATTAATGAACAATATTTTTGTGTAATGTGAATAAGAGTATATGTTTCTTCCTTTTGTTGCTCTATTAGGTTCATTTTGTCTTCGAAAAAAAAAATGATAAAAGGCAGTAAAAGGAACTATTCTTATATACTATTGTAAACTGCAGTTTTGAGAAATTTTTCATTGTAAGGCTTTGATCACCAATGTATGACCATACTGTGTTCTTCAAGATCTTAAATCACATAGAAGTAAAGAACTTTTCAATTAATATATATTACTAGAAAATTTTTAAAAATCCTTAATTTTATATATACATTTACTTTAAATTTAATGGAGCACGGATGTTAGACTTCTGCAAGGCCTATTTGCCTTTGAATAGAGAAGCATTTTGTGATCCAAGACTGGAGATCATTATAATTCTAAAGAAACTAAAATTAATATTTGTACTGTATGATTTATTGTTTCATTAAAATAATGAAAAGTTAATATATGTTATATGGCATTTCTTCTTTACAGGACTGACCAAGAAAGTCCAGAAATCTATATTGCATGAAAAAAGAAAAAAAGAAATGGTGTCTTTTACGGGCAGAAGCAGCAGGATTTTTCAGCTACCCAGAAATATTCTCTTGCATCTACAACACTTTAAGACAGGTGTTCAATTGTAGGGAGAAAAGTGAAGAATATTTTTGCCAATTTTCATGTCTGAAAAGAATTAATTAAACAAAGTGATGTCCTATCTGTAAATAATGAGAAGAAGAAAATAGTTTGAAAAATTTTAGAAAATATGTATACATGATAAAGGCCAAGACTCAACTTTATATACAGACCTATTTTCCTTGTAGACAAGCCTATAATTAGGCCAATAATCAAGCCTATAATTAAACATATAATTAAGCCTATAATCAAGCTTATAATTAAGCATATAATTATGATAATTACTACAATTAAAAAATAAACACTAAATAAGAAATTTACAGTACAAGATATAAAAATATCCATATGATTAACATGGACTCCCTTTCACTTCGCTTTCATTTGTTTATGAACCCCTTTTTATTCTTTTGTCTTTAGCCAAGCTGTGAAATTATGACAATCATTTCTTTTATGACCTTCTTTATGATAAAAGAAACATTTCACCTTACTCTTGTGGACAATTTCAGAATCACCTACCTTTTTGGTCTAACTTCTACCATGTGATTTAAAATTTTGATTCTTCTTAGGAGCATAATAATTAAGTTTAGACTTACCCTTATCCTTTTTATGATCAACTTTAGGTTGTGTCACTAGCATAACAACCTCATCCTTCTCTTTTTTAATTTTCTTTTCCTTAGCATCACATTTGGTTATAAGGTCATTAATGGTCCAGGTAGTGTTTTGGCGGTTATGGGCAGTCTTGATTTGGCTAAATTCAGAAGGCAAAGTGTTTAGGACTTAGTGAACTATGAATTCATCAGAAATTTCAAGTTTAAGACCCCTAAGTTTGGTTTGAAGGTGAATCATCTTTAGAATGTAATCTCTCACACTTTTACTATGGTTGTATTTCATACTGGTTAACTGACTCATAAGGGTCTCAACCTCAGCCTTATCAAATACGAAGTACCTATCTTCTACAGCAGCAAGAAAAACTTTGACAGTAACATTAGTAAGCAAACTACTTCTAAGGTATTCAGGAATAATTTTCCTCATGGCCATAAGACTAAGACGATTAGATATCTCCCACTTAGCATGTAATTCATTTTCCTCGATATTGCTTTCAAGAGTGGGTTTAGTATGCTCATCCTCATAAAGGGCATAATTTATCTTACCCATTCCCAAAACAAATTGAATGTCCTTTTTGCATCTCTTAAAGTTTGTGCTAGTCAAGAGTTTAATAGTTGCAATACTATTGTTGAGACTAAAAAAGATTATTTGCGTCATAACAAAAGCATGTATTAAAATTGGGTTATGTACAAAATTAAAGTTATAATTTACATAATCTAGAAAATTCTGGCATCACTACATATTCCCCTTTGGACAGAACATACACATGCAATAGAATTTCTAGTTATGAAGCACACAATCAAGATTACACCAGTTTTCGAGAAATCTATCCCCCTTTGGCAGACAGACTCTCTAAATTAATGCAACTCTTAACACAAATAGTTTCATTCCAATACTCACTCCTAAAATCAATGTATCTAATCATCCCCTTTGGACAAGTTATTATAAACATTAATTCAAAGTTATTTTTTTGCAAAAATTAAAAATAACTCTATGAATTTCAATGGATGTTCCACTTAGATAGTAACACTCATATCAACCCATAAAATTATTTTTAATTAGAGATTAATAAAAGCCCAATTAAAATACATACCAAACGCAAATATATACATCAAAACTATATAAGATACCAAACACAATATACTTTAATTTTAAATACGTGATTATTATCTCATATATATATAAATAAAATATTTATTAATTTATTTTATTGCAAATCTAATGTCACTAAATTATAAATTGGCAATTAACTATTTGTAAACCACCCAAATATTTATATATAAATTAATAATCATTGAAGTAAAAAAAAAATATCATGAATGATGATAGTCATATACGCAAAAAAAAAATCCAACCAAAACCAAAATCCAAAACCAGACAATCAATATGACATGTAATAACATAACAAACAAAAGTAGAGAAAAGTCCACAATTAAAAAATTTGAATAAATTGAGAGATTCAAATAACACATGCATGACAACAATAAATACCAAACAACAGAAGCCCCATTTGCAGAACCAAAAAGAAAAAAAATAAAATCCAAATCGGGAACTCAGTACCATACTGAAGTCGAAAAAAATTATAAACTGAAAGATAAAAAGACCCATATACAGAAAAAAAAATCGATATGCAAGAGGGAACAGTAACAGTAAAAGAGGCAAGAAGAAGGAGGGACGGTGCAAAGTGTTTTTTTTTTTTTTTTAAATCCTTTCTTTGGATAAAATAAGTAAATAAACTCATAATTTAATTATCAATCCAAAATATTTTGGATTTTAAATCATGTATAATCTCAGGCTCTGATATCACATGTAAGAATTTATTTAGGATCTAGCACACGAATTTAGAACACAAATCAATAGTTAAGCGAAAATAAATTTCATACATGTTTGCGCATTAGATCCAAGATTGTTTTGAGTCGTAATTACAACCATTGAAATTAAACACCAATATAATAGAATAGAAGAATGAAATCAAGAGCTAAGTCTTCATTTATTTGGCATTCTCTAAAGACGACTACTAATGGATGTTGCAACTAGAGTTAGGGTTATAGTTAGAGTTAAAAGGCAGGAGATGAAACTTATCATATTTATAATAAATTTAACAGGTCCAGTCATCACAAGTCCATGTCAAATTAGGTCTACATATGATCGTTTTCTATATCGGCTCACTAAATGTGTCATAAATTTATAACTTATTTGATCACAATTTAATTAGACTTACACACTAATCAATAAATTATATTATTCAGTCCGTTTTATAAAAAATTAAAATAAACCAATAATTAATATTAACCCACACAAAAACTTCTAACATTGGAGTCCAGCTTGTAGTCATATACTTGTAGAATCATGCACTTGTGGGATCATGAACTTGCGATGGTTATCTTTTAAGTAATCTCATGGATATGTAATCTAATTCTTACAAATAAGATATGTAATCACGGTTTATATATTGATTACATCTTAGGAAGACAAATTTTGAAAAGATATAAGATGGGTATATGTAAGGCTTCAAATTACTTTGTGTAACATTGAGTAGTGAAATTGTTGATTAATTAAAGTTTGGATTCTTTAAATTGCACTTTGGTGATCGATATAGTTTTGAAGGTGATGTGGGTTGAGATTTCTATCTATATCTCTTCCAATTTCCACCACTTTATGATTTTTTTATTATTTTTATGGGATTGTAATGATTATGATGAGAGTGATTTAGGGGTAGAGTTCAACTTTTTCTCCCCCATTTGATAATTTCTTAACAAGTGATATGGTGTAGACTGTAGAGATGTTTCTAATGTGAGAGCAACGTTTATATTAACCATCTTTTGAGATAAGGGTGAGTACGTTTAGTGTTTTGTGCCTATATTTACATTTACGCTGAGAGAAGTCAAATTTCTAACATCACTCTTGAGTCTGATTAGCCTGTGATACACACAACTCCATGTATATATGCAAGAATCTTTTCATAATCTTCTGCTAGTAGACTTGTAAGGATAGAAACATCATTTCGTGAACAGAAGGGGGACTCTTTCCACACAAGTGGGCTCAAGATTACATTCTCATTGAAAATGGTCCTCTAACCGAGTGGTTAGGGTGATACACTGCCATCTTAAGATTCCGAGTTTAAATACAATTCTTATTTTTAATAGGAATTTAGTTAATAATTATCTCTCTCTCTCTCTCAACATTAATCACTATTTTGTCGTGATTTCTATAAAAATATTTAACCACAATATATGTTAAAAAAATGCATTCCATTTTATCGTGATTTCTATAAAAATATTTAATCACAAAACATGTTAAAAAAAGACATTCTCATTTTATATATTATATCGTTATGCACTTTTTTTTTTATCTATCGCATGATTAGTTGCTCAAATAAAAAGAATCGTGATAAATTAATAATTAAATAAGAAGAGTCGCGATAGCGTAATAGTTAGTGTTAATAAAAGATTGAGAGGTTTTAATTATAGATCCTTACTAAAATGAATCCACCGTGCTTTATAAAATTTAAATGTAAAATCTTAAAATCCAGAGGTATCACCTCACTAGAAAACATTTGCTATTATACCATTATATGCTTGTTAGGATTTGTTGGGATTTATTGAGAAATTGTAATTTGAATTATACCATTATATTGTAAAATAAAGATCTTTTATACCAATGTTTTTAAAAAATGGGACTGGAGACTGGAACCGGTGAGTCGGTCAATTTGACCAATTCAATAATTTTTTTAATTTTTTCTTTAAAAATATATACAAATAATACTTTAAAAATATTAATAAATTAGAAAAAAAAATATAATATGATAACATAATAAAAATTAATTTTAAAGTTTAAGTAAAATAGTGTATTTTTTAAAAAAATTTTAAATTTTTTTCACAAAAATAATAAAATTTTAAGTTAAACCAATTTGATCTGGTTTCAATTTCAGCCGTTTTTTTTTGGTTTTGACCTATTTTTTGGGAGGGAGGATTTTTTACATTGAATAAAACTAAATCACTAATCGATTTTCAATTTTATCAATTCAATTCACCAGTTTGATCCGGTTCTAAAACCCATGTTTTATACATAACAGTTTTTATCCTGCAAAAATTACTGTTAGGGTTAATTATTGAAAAGCTAAATCTTTTTATATTTTCCAAAATTGAAAATTCACGTAAATTCGAATTAAATTTTCTTAATCATAACATGTGTCGACGTGATTAGCATGTGGTTGCAATATATTTTATAAAAACATTTGTTGGACTCACAATCAAATGAAATTATTTTTTAGAAAAGGAAAAAAAATAGTTTGTCTATTAATTAATTAAAATTTCATTATAATTAATTTGATCCGTGAGTCAATTCGGATTGACACGATCTTAACTTGATTTGTAGATAGATTCAATTTGAATTATATAAAATAATCAAATTTTACTTTAAAATTAAAATAATATTTTTATTTTTTAAATAGTTAAAATTAAAATGACCTAACTTGATCTAAAATTTAAAGAATAATTTAAAATTACTTAAATTGTTTTTTATATTTTGATCGACCTAATAATCTATAACTTTGAATAATAGACTCAAGTCTATTAAAAAAAAAAATGTGACTTGAAATTAGTTTCATCTGAACTCATTTGATTCGATTCATTTACCATTTCTAATTATTATATATATTTTAATTGTTGTTAAAATAGAAAATGTATATTTTTATTTTTTGCCGTGTGTCGGTAGTGCTCAAGATGATGCGATACTTCTTTTTTAGTTTCATGGCTAATGTTGAATATATTGATATTGACTGAATGAATGAATGCAAATGAATCACGTTACGAGATGCATGTTCCTGAAATGAATGAAAGTAAAACAGAATCCAACTTAGTGGAAAAAATTTGAATAATACTTGAAAAGGAGACAAAGCAGTCCGGTGATTTTCGAATTTAATTTTTATTGACTTGAACCACTTTATTCGTTTGAAAATGTGAAGTGCGACCATTTGCTTGAAAAAATGCTTTCGACATGATTAATAAAAACCTACCTCATTGTTTGCTTATACGATTCATTTGTTGTTATAATACTTATTGTCTATATACTGCGTATGAAATACTCGTCTCAAGACTTATAACTCAAAGGTTCCCAAAAGACAAGTTGGAGAGTTGAGAAGTGACTCGTTTGTACTATGTTTTGGAGTCCATCTTGTAGTTATATATACTTGGAGAATCATGCACTTGTGGGATCATGAACTTGCGATGGTTATCTTTTAAGTAATCTCATAGATATGTAATCTAATTCTTACAAACAAGATATGTAATCAAGGTTTATATATTGATTACATCTTAGGAAGACAAATTTTGAAAAGATATAAGATGGGCATATGTAAGGCTTCAAATTACTTTGTGTAATATTGAGTAGTGAAATTGTTGATCAATTAAAGTTTGGATTCTTTAAATTGCACTTTGATGATCGATATAGTTTTGAAGGTGATGTGGGTTGAGATTACTATCTAGAATCTCTTCCAATTTCCACCACATTACAATTTTTTTTTTTTTTTGTTATTTTTATGGCATTGTAATGATTGTGATGAGAGTGACTTAGGGGTAGAGTTTAACTTTTTCTCTCCCATTTGATACTTTCTTAACAAATGATATGGTGTAGACTGTAGAGATGTTTCTAATGTGAGAGCAACGTTTGTGTTAACCATCTTTTGAGATAAGGATGAGCACGTTTAGTGTTTTGTGCCTATATTTACATTTACGTTGAGAGAAGTCAAATTAAAATTTATTACGGATCACGATAACTTTAATTCTTCCAAATTTCTAACATCACTCAAACTCTCATTAGCCTGTGATACACACGACTCCATGTATATATGCAAGAATCTTTTCATAATCTTCTGCTATTGTAAAGATAGAAACATCATTTCGTGAACAGAAGGGTGACTCTTTCCACACAAGTGGGCTCAAAAGATTATATTCTCATTGAAAATGGTCTTCTAACCCAGTTGTTAGGGTGATACACAGCCATCTTAAGATTCGGAATTTAAACACGATTATTATTTTTAATAGGAATTTAGTTAAAAAAATTTTCTCTCTCCCAACGTTTATCACTACTTCGCCGTGATTTCTATAAAAATATTTAATTACACAATATATTAAAAAAATACATTCTCATTTTATATATTATATCATTGTACATTTTTTTTATCTATCGCATGATTAGATGCTCAAAAAGAAAGAGTCATAATAGATTAATAATTAAATAAGAAGAGTCACAACAAATTAATGGTTAATATTAATAAAAGAATGAGAGATTTTAATTATAGATCTTTGCCAAAAGATATCCAGCGCGCTTTATAAAATTTAAATGTAAAATCTTGAAATCCAGAGATATTACCTTAGCCACTCTACTAGAAAACATTTGCTATTATACCATTATATACTTGTTGGGATTTATTGAGAATCTGTAATTTTAATTATACCATTATATTGTAAAATAAAGATCTTTTATACCATTGTTTTTAAAAAATTGAATTGGAGACTGAATAGGTTAGTCGATTGATTCAACCAGTTCAATAATTTTTTTTAATTTTTTTCTTTGAAAATATGTATAAATAATATTTTAAATGTATTAATAAATTAGAAAAAAATATAACATGACAACATAATAAAAATTAATTTTTAAATTTTAAGTAAAATAGTATATTTTAAAAACATTTAAATTTTTTTAACAAAAATAATAAAATTTTAGATTAAACCAATTTAATTTGGTTTCAATTTTGACCTTTTTTTTTTCGGTTTGGACCTATTTTTTAGGAAGTAGGGTTTTCTTACATTAAATAGACTAAATCACTAATCAATTTTTAATTTTATCAGTTCAAGTGCCAGTCGTCGGGTCGGTTCTAAAAACCATGTTTTATACATAACAATTTTTATCCTACAAAAAGTATTGTTAGGGTTAATTATTGAAAAGCTAAATCTTTTTATATTTTCCAAAATTGAAAATTCACTTAAATTTGAATTAAATTGTCTTAATCATAGCATGTGTCGACGTGATTGGCATGTGGTTGCAATGTATTTTATAAAAACACTTGTTGGACCCACAATTAAGTGAAATTATTTTTTAGAAAAGGAAAAAAAAAAGTAGTTCGTCTATTAATTAATTAAATTTCATTATTAATTGAAAATTTTTTAAAATTTGAGATATGTCGTGGATTCAAAAAAAAAAAAAAAAGGTATTATTTTAATTCTTTGACCTATAAAACTAAAAGAACTCTATATGGTATCATTTCATTTTGCTGACATGACCGTCATATATGTTTTATATGCAGCATGAGTGTGGCATGGATGTTCACTTCATCATTTGTGTAGTGCTCTTAGAGGGAGAAAGAGAAGAGCGAGAAAGAAACGTCCTCATCGCATGTCTTGCCCAGCGATAGTCAATGATGGCCTAGGCCACCAGGGCCATATGGGGCACAACCAAAGTTTGTTGAGGAGTAAGTCTGTATATTGTCTGTTCCTCCTTGACAAGTATATAGCTCCGGATTATCAACTGCTGCTATTGGGATGAACTATGGTTAATCAGGATGGCAATATGTACACAACAAGTGCTCACTCAGAAATCTGTCAAATGATCGCCAAGGCTACGTAGCTATCTACCAACATGAAGAAGTTGTTCAAGGGATCATCACCAAGTCTTCTTTTTCTGTCTTATTAGTTCTCCTGTATTTGTTTATTATTTTAGTTATTTTTCAATATGGCTTAAAAAAAACTGAACCAGGTAACCTCTAAGTGTTTGTACTTTATTTCATCTTGTACCTGTCGTGCATGTATATATATTCTGCTTTAACTTTCAGGTCTCAAGACCATGGAACATGGCTTCAATTTTTTATTTTTTTTTCATTTGTTAGTTTAAGTAGTCAAGTTGTGTTTGGACTGATATAAGTTGGGTATCCATTGAAATCAAATCTTTTACAGCGCAAGCGCATATACAGTTAAAATCATTTTGTCACAAGTACAAATGATTGAAGAAAGGGCAAGTCTTCATGCACACAACTTTCTTGTCTTCTACTCAATGTTCAACAAAATGGGCTGCAAGTTAGAATAAAAACCTCTCTTTCATCTTCTTTTACACGGGAAATTATGCAGGGAGGGAAAAAATTTATTTTTAAAATTTTTGTCACATAATTAAATAAAAGTGGGAGAAAGAAAAATGATTTTATTTTTCTTATTTAAAAAATAAAATATAAAAGAAAAAATATTATTTCATATATTTTCTGTTTATGCTTGAAAATATATTTTTGGAAATATATGTTTTTATATAAATTTTCATATATGTTTGAAAATATTGTTTCATATATTTTTTATTTTATTTTTTATTAAAAAAATAAAAAATTACAAAGATAATTATAATTTTATAAAAAAAATTTCAATCTTTTGTATTTTTCTCTTTTTAAAAAAAATAAAAGAAATAAAATAATTTTTTTTCAAATAATAAAAAAATTATTCTTATATTTTTCACATTTATTTTACTTTTTCGTTATTTTCCTTTATTTCAATCACAAGTTAGTGTAAATAGTGTTACCCACTTGGCATTAAATTCTCTTCCTTTTTTTTTTTTGGATAGACAATTCTTCTGCTTTTTTTATGCTTATCGATGTTGGAGATGCCATTTTGGCTCGTGTCATTGTTGGAATTCAACTAGAATCCTTAATGACATGAAGATCGCTATACAAATCATATGTGTGCCGGACAGATTGGATTCTTAGGACTTTTGGAGCGCCTAGTTTTACACCTTAGTGCCTCTTCTTTTTTATATTATTTGTCTATTAGACCGACAGTTTTATCTTGTCTTATCAATCTGACTTGTTTTGATATAAGAAATGTTCGCTTCGATTAGTCACGAAATTAATATGGGAAAAAGGAAATATACAAAGAGGGCGGCAACAGAGTTCAATTGGTTAGGTGTACCAAACGACACGTCGTATATCTAACTTTCGTTTCGACGTAAGTGTTCAGTCTGGGTTCAATGTATTTAACTTGTAGTTTATGAATGAAAGATGTCACAAATGGCAAGAGCAAAATGGACCAAAGGGTTCATTTTAGTTGTGCTGATGGTTGAACTCGGAGTGAAAGGTTTACACTAATTACTGATATAACATACATAATCAACTTAAATTAGTACAAATTGTTAAATCAATTTCGTCTACTTTCAATCGAATGGCAACAATAGCCTTTGTAGTCATGATACACCAGGTGAAAGAGGTGAGTTGGAGCCAGGCTTAATTCCATTTTCTGCTTATAGAGATTATAGTGAGAAACTAGGTAATCATGAAGGGTAAGGAGATAATGAAGTGGATTTGGCAAAAGCAGCAGATTTTGTCAATTGTTTCTCTCCTGCTAATCTGGTGGAAATGAAAAATAAAGGATGTTTGAATGCTTGGACTAGTAACAAAGTCATTGGGACTGGAGAATTGAGGAAATTAGAATGTGGGCCAGCTAGTAGCATTGTTGAAGCTGAGTATGAGGTATCCCAGACCATTCCCCGATGGTGATATTGGAAGGTTGGGTCAGCACAGACCTAGACCTTTCAGCTTTTTTAATATATGGGGAACTCACCTCGCCTTTTGTCAAATTGTGTGGCAAAGAAGGTGATTGGGTGTGCAACATATGGAGTCAGGACAAAGCTTCAAATGCTTAAACTAGAATTGAAGCAGCAAAACAGAGCAAAATTTTTTATGATTTCTAAGCAAGTTACAAGATGTAGAGCTTTAATGGATTATGAATCTCTGGAAACACAGCTCCAGCAAGAGTCTTTTGAATGCTGACATGCTAGATGAGGAAAGGGTTGTGATGGGGCATTGTAAGGAATTGTCAGCTCAGGAGGAGAGTCTTTACAAGCAGAATTCTAAGAGATAATGGGTTCAACTTGGTGAGCAAACACCAGATATTTCTAACCCAGTGAAGCTCGTGCAAGCTAAGAATCAAATTGTGTCTTAAGCTTTCTGATGGTAAAGTAACCAAGATGAGGCAGAGATTTGTTCAGCAATGGTTTAGTTCTACACTCAGCTAACTGGGACTAATATGAGAGGCAGAATAGTGAGAAATCAGAAGTTTTTATTTCAGGTCCATTGCTGGGAGACCAGAGCGAGTTGTTGTTATACACTCCTGTGACTGACACAGAGGTTAAAAATGCTTATATTTAGCATTGGGAATGATAAGCTCCTAAAGAGTTTTACACCCAAGATGTAAAGATCTCCAAATAAATTATTTGTGTGTTTTGTAGATGATTTATTTGTTTTATATCTGTGTAGATAAATCGTTTTTTATCCCAAAAAAAAAAAAAATCATGCTGAACATTTTGGTTTTGGGCTAACTCATCCCAATTTACAGTCCTAATTCCACCATTACATTCTATTTCCCTTTTATTCTTTTTATGGAAGCATTGCAATTTTTCTTGTAACAAAAACTGACTTTTTTTTAAAAAAAATAATGGTATAGTTTTATTTTATGTGTTTTTATATTTTAAATTTACTTTCAATTACTCTTATTTATTAAGTCTCGTTTGGTTCAAAAAGACTCATTTTCAAAGAAATAATTTTTTGAGAAATAGTTCTTTTAAAAAGTTATTTTCTAAAAAAGTGGAAGTTTTACATATAGTTTATACATTTTTTTTTTCTCTAAAAAGTATCTCAAATTCATCTTTAATTCATTCACTAACTTTCAAAAAAATATATTATAAAATGTTATATTAGCCCTCTGTTGCTAACATACATGTTTTTAATATATTAAATGAATTTATTTAAAAAATAATTATAAAGTACTTTCGATGATCTCTCAATTTTCATAAAGAAATTTCACTTCCTAACACTTTGCCCAATAAGTTAAGTAATTTGAGAAAGTTAAATTATCAAAAGGAATTATAAGTTCCTTTTCAGTTTATATTTTCTTTCAATCAAATACTCTAAAATATTGCACTTCTTTAATCAACTTTCTTCAAAACAAACAATAAATCCAAACTAAATTATTCTTGCCCTTTTAATTTTAAATCCTTTAAACTATCATTTTACTGGATCTTTGACCTCAATTTGTAAATTTACTGCAATTCTACCTAGCAGATTGAATTTGAAACATAATCATCTTAGGGATGAAATCAAAATCATCATTATATATTGATAATATGCAATTTCTTTTAATCATTTTGCAAACTTATATCCTTGGTTCAATTTTTACTTAATATAATATTTGATTTAATTACAATTTGAAATTCATTTCATTTGCAAATGAATTACTTACAAACTTCATATTTCTATATTTAGTATATTACAAAATAAACATAAAATTTATTTTAAATAAAATGAATTTTATGATTGGTTTAAGTGTACAATTTGAAAAAATATTTTATTTTCATAAAAATGTCTTTATGTTATTTATTTTATATTTTATATAAAAGAAAAGAGAGAGAGAGAGAGAGAGAGAGAGAGAGAGAGAGAAAGTAGAGAGAAGGAAAAAAAAAAAAGAGGAAAGAGAGTGGGAGAAAGAAAAGAGAAAGGAAAGTGAAAAAGATATTTTAATTAAGAGTATTTTTGTTATAATAAAAAAACTTTACAACTTTAACTTTATTTAAAAATTTTATCAATTTTGATAAAATTTTATTTAAGTATAACAAATTTTATGGATTTAATGAAATAAATTTTCAAATGAATTTTCATTTATACTAAATACACAAAATTGTATATTTAAAAATGGATTTCATAAAAATATAAAATTCATTTATACCAAATATTCTCTAAATTTTATTTAATTTGATAGAAATTATTTATAACATGAAATTTTATATTTGCTATACTATAAATTAAAAATATGATTTATTTAAAATAAAATAAATTTATATTTAATTTAAGCATAGAATTCAATTTCATATTTTATTTTTATAGAAATATTCTTGTATTATTTTTTAAATTTTTTTATAAATATAAAATTTTAAAAATAAAAATAGAATAAAGAAAGAAAGAAAAGAAATAAGGAAAACAGAGAGAAAATTAAAAAAAAAAAGAGAATGAAAAAATATTTTTAATTAAGAGTATTTTTATCATAATGAAAAATATTTTATAATTTTAAAATTCATTCAAAAATTTTTATTAAATTTAATAAAATTTAATTTAATTATAAATTTTGACATATAAAAAATTTAAATAAAATTTTATTAATATTAAATTATAAATTATAATTAAATTTATTTATACTGAACACTTTCTCAGATTTTGTTGCATGAAGTATAATGCTCAACGTTGACAAAACCAACCAAACTTAGACCTTGATGGCCACCGTTGATCGCTCCGCGTACAAACCTCTGCTCCGACCTCCCCACACCACCATTGACTGCTCTGCCACCATTACCAAACACCTTTTTCCCCTTCCCCACCATCAATTGTTGCCGCCAACACCTACCATTAGTCACTCATTGCTATTGCCACCACCTGATAAAAATTTACATTGCATTAATTTTTCATTTTTAACCATATAAAATAGCTTCTTTTTTTTTTTAACATTCAACTCGTTATTTTTTTTCTTATTACATTAAAAAATAAAAAAATTCTATTCTAAAATAAATATTTTAAATTTTAATATGTTTATTTGATATATCTATATAATAAAAAATATTGAGACATTTAAATTTTTACAATTTCATTCTTAAATTTTGAAGTAAATTAAATTATAAATATGAAAATAAAATTGAAATTATATTTTATTTTCATTTTTTGGTGTACCAAATATGCTTTTAAAGTTTTTCTTTGTGTTTATTGTTTTGAATTGATTATCCGCTAAAATACTAATAGTAGCTATGCAATTTTATTATATTTTTTAATTATTTCATCTATTTTCATTTCAATAAATATAAATTTATATATTTTTACAGATTTTTATAATTTTATTTATTGTTAATTTTGATGAGAATTTTTAGTTTTTTCATAAAAATATATCTCTTTTTATATGAAAGTTATTATCTTATTTTATAGAATTGATTAGCAATAATATTATTCAAGTGATTGATCCAATTTTTATAATAATTCAATTATATTCATTTAATAACAAAAATATTGAATCGTAACTTATTATAGCTATTGAGTGATGTGTCTTTTCATTGTTAAATCAAGTTCAATTTTTGTTAATATGATTATATTTCTGCATAAAAAAATCATTGTTTGTCAAATCAGATTTTATATATTTAGTGTCAATATAATTTATTATGGATTATAAATTTTAATCTTTTATATTTTATTGAAAATTTTATATTTGATATTTCATAAATAAAAATTATTTTCTTCGATTTAAAAAATAACATAAAAATAGCAATACATTCTTGCAAGCCAACATTTACATAATATTTGATCCAAATCTTTAATCAAATTTGGAATTACTTCATTAAAAAAAAAATCTATCATGTTTGGTGCCCTAACTATTAAGTATAGATTAATTAGCATAATCAATTAATTTAGACAAGTTAAATTGCAAGCCTTAACAAATTCAAAATTTGTGTAATTAATTGATTTAGACAAGTTAATATCATGCAAGAGTGTCCCCTAAAAAACAAATAGCTAGTCTTAGCAAATTCAAGTTAATTTTAATCCAAGGGTAACCACTTAATCTTATTTATTTAATCAATGGTTTAGTATAGATGAATAGTTTTTATAAAATTTATTTAAGAATTCATATTTTATATGTTTAATATATATAAAAATTAATTAAATTTTATTTCATTAAATACTTAATTATAATTGAATCAAATTCTATCAAACTTAATAAAATTTTAAAATGAAATCAAAGTTGTAAATAATTTTTTTTATTGTTGCACAAACACTCTAAGTTACAACATATTTTTCTTATTTCTCTTATTCTCTCTTCTTTATTTTTTCTCTCTGCTCTCTCTTTTTTTTTTTAATATTTGTAAAAATGATAGAGATTATTTTTGTAAAGATAAAAATATTTTATTAAATATGACACTTAATCAAATACAAAATTTATTTTATTTAAACAAAGTAATTTTCTAATTAACTGAGCGAGTAGAAATGATGCCCCACAATCCTAAGGTCAAGGATTCAAACCTCATCTCGCCAAGTGCAATGGATTCCCTTTAATAGGGATTCTCGTTGAAACTCTCCCTCCCCTTCTATATTCACACTAATTACTAAATTATGGTGATTGCATACCACATCACCAAAAAAACAAAAAAAATTCATTTCATTTGAAATGAATCCTATTTTTATTTTATGATATACTAAATATAAATATTCATTTATAAACGAATTATATAAAAAAAATTAATTTATAAATAAAATAAACTTTAACTTCAAATTAAACTACGTACTACTTAAATATATTATTGGACAAACTAAATATTTCAAGCATGAATTTACAAATGAACTTCACTAAGTTTTATAGATTTCAACGAAGAAGCTCTTAGATGGTATTTAATGAACTTGTCTCCACAGAGGGACAAATAAGTCCAACAATTTAACCATTTCATCCCAAATTCAAAAAATTAATTCGAAAAAAATAAAAAAGGCTAAAACGCAGTTGCATGAATACTATCTTTAATGATACTAGCCCTTGAATCAAATTGCTTAAATATGCTGTCAATAACACTTAATTTCTTGTATCCCTTATCTTGTATAAGGTACAAAGTCAACAGCAGCAGAAACGAACACAATGAGCCATTCAAAGTAACAAATACAAAGTAAAAAAGACAAGAGTCCCCTCCAATGTGCACAGATGTCTTGCACTTTCCAATTGACAAATGACTTGTACAGTGACACCATACAGCGTCCATCCTAAGAAACCCTAGAAAAGAAAAAGGATTAACAACCAAACGTCCTATCTCTTACCATTGTCTCTTTTCCTTCTATTCACATGCCAATTTAGTGTCAAAGCTGCTCAAGCAAATAGCAAAAGCCTGAAATGCAGACAAAGGATACCGATAATCCATGGTGAACATATCCTTGCCAACCTTACCGAACTGCAGAATTATCTTGTCATGATCAGACTGGGGAGCCTGTGATGGTGTTGGTGCTCCGGCAGCTGGCTGTGTTGCAGCAATCAGTTGAAAATTCTTAACAGAGGCAACTGTTACTCTTCCACGAAAATTAAGGCACCAACATTGCAACTGCTCGTGCCATCTTGGTGCCTTGTTTCGGAGAATCAGTGGCCTCTCCTTGCCCTCGTCGTCTTCATCTCGGGATCCAACAATGTCTGAAAACCGGGCACTGCTAAACTCAGTTGAGTTATCAATTGATTTTGAGAAGGAAATGCTTCTAAATGAGTCTTCAAGGGAGCAAGGTAGGAGTTCAGGTCGCCCCGGGACAAAACCACCTGGCTCGAGGGATGCAGCAGGGATTGAGTGCATTGTGCAGTGCATCCTGCGTGGACCCCTAGTGCCCAACACATTCAGCTCGTATGTAACTTGACCAATGTTGTAACTTCCGGTGGGGACCTTTGGAGAAACCTTTTTTGAATAGAACCTTCGACTTCGGCCAGGCGGAGAAAGTTGAGCATTGTTGTAAGGAGGCTGTGTGTCATAAATTATGAACTTCGTGCCCAGAAAATTTGACCTGAAACAT
>CATIWR010166238.1:0-61614 GCA_949677035.1 Omphalea diandra | reverse complement strand
AACCTTACAATATGGTGTTTAATGCTCACACCCAACACTTTTAATCTTACAAGAATTAGAAGAAAATGAGTAGCAAAGGATTGACAGCTTTTTCACTTGTAAAAATTCTTCTTGATAAATCTCTTGACCTTTGCTCTTAATGTTTGGTGGAGTATTTATACCCAAATTCCACCAAAGAAACTAACGGCTAGTTTCTAACAGCTAGTTTTCAATAGTGCTTTAGGAAAATATAGTCGTTGTGTTTCTTCAGCCAGCATAAGTCGCGGTCGCTAATTCATTTGTGTAAACCGTGATTCTTGCCAAAAAATAGTTTGTCAAAATCTGCAATTTTTACAGTAAAAAATTGCGGTCTCGACTCCGACGCGACACAGACCGCGATTTAGTCTGTCTGATTTTTGGCAAGTCTTCTCAAGAGTCGCAGTCGTGAATCCTTGATTGCGAGACTTATTTTTCTGCAAGATCAACACTTAATAAAAATATTAGTAATGATCAATCTCCTTTGACAAAATCAAAAGAGGTTCTAAACTTAGGATTAACTATCCTAGTCCAACAAGCCCTTATCATCCTAGACTAATAGATGAGCGTATCAGTGACAAATTGCTCTCCCGAGAAGAATCAATGTGCCACTTGAATCTTAGTCTCCTCCTTCCTATCTACTACCTAGAATATATTTTAAGGTGCATGTAGAGAGGGACAAGGCAAGTATCGAGCCCTTCACGCCATTGGAGGACTCACTCCCCCAAATACTACTCATACTGAGATGGGCCAATCAATAAATATCACCCATAGGAAAAATCCTTTGTCACCTCCCCTTTTAGATGTTTGGTGTTAGCTGATCCCTTCTGGTTCAAACATTGTTGCAATAAAAACAAACAATTGTTGTAAGTATAAAACTAAAAATAATAACTAATAAATTAATGGTTAGCTTCTTGTATAGGATAGCGATACCTAGCTAACATAAGGGTATTTAGGAGTACACACCTAACCTCTATAAAAAGACTCCTGATAGCTAATGGTGCTCTACCTAGTGAACCGAGGATAACAGACCTCCATGTCAGGCATAGGGTTGCTACCCTATAGTAGGCCAAGCTCCACCACCTAAGCCTATTAGTGAAACACCATTTAAGCTTAAAAAGATTGAAAAGGAATAAATAGACAAAGTAAAGGGTTCAAAAAATATTCATGATCAGCACATGTCATACCCCTCCCATATAGGAGTGCCTTTGACTACACCAATCTAGAAATCAATATAGGTAAGCTTGTGTAATGAATCCCTAGTAAAATGGTGAATAAGCCCCAAGTCCTCCACTACCAATACTAAGCAGATCTCTACCATGTTTGATAACTTTCTAAATAGCATCCCTTATAAGCTATAAAGGAGGAAGCAATGTGTTGTCTGACCCACCACCTCCTATATATTGTCATCAGATCTGATATGAGCAATGACCTTTAGGTTAGATCACTTAAAGGAAAGGCTCCCCTTCATGTTGGTGACAACTTAAGAGTTGATGGATGTAGTCCCTCTATAGCACGACCTCATCCATACCAGCATCAATGGGAGGAGGGATCCCTATAAACTTAATCTTCGTTATGTGTAAAATCTTCAAGAGTGATCATGACCTCTCTAATCAATGATAGATGGAAGGTACGAGTAGTATCCATCCACGACTTAGCCAATGCATTTATCATCATGGAGTTAATATGCGGAGCCTTTTATGGCCATATCTAAAGAAATGGTATAGTTGATTTCCTCTCAGCGAGTATGGACCTAAGGACGTAACTACCTGAACTATGTCCCTACTATAACAACTGCACAACATCCTTTGTTAAAGGAAATGTCACTTTGTAAATAGAAAAGAAGGAAAGGCAAATGAAAAGATAACTAAGCAATAAATACATGCTAAAATGCACAAATCAAAACTACATGAACTAGCTAAGAATCGAATCAACAATCTAAGGAAAGTAGGTATTTAATTTTTTTGGATGATAAAATAACATTTTACATGTTTTATAATGCATATGTGATCAAGCAATTTAAAGGAAATTCAAAGGGATAAAGGGGTTGTTCCTGATTGAATGGAACTATTTACAAATTTTGTGAAAGTTATGGAGATTATTTTTTTTAAAAGAATTTGCATAAGTCCTAAGTCTAGTTTAGCAAGTCTACACAAAACATTACAAGATCAATGCAACTTAATCCATAATCAATAAGAAAATTCACATAAATTGAATAAATAATAATATTATTTATTTAATTTTAGGTATGTGTTTCAATTCCTCACAAGTTGTTTCCTAAATTAATTTCAATAATTTTTTATGCAAATTCCTAAGAAAGATATAAGGCACACAAGTAGATATAACAAAAATAGTTGACAAATGACAAAATAAAATCTTTAAAAGTAAAAGGTAAGTGTCCTAAGACCAGCTCTGAATATTTTAGAAACTAACCTAATGTTTGCATCTAGAAAATAAACTCCAAAATAGTGCCTAAAGCCTACAGTGCATAAAAGAAAATAACAAATAGAATAAAATTCAAAAATGGCAAGGACAAAGGAAGGAGGACCTAACACCCGAGGCTACTCTTGCTAGATGATGGTACAGGTTGTAGATTGTTGGCATGCCCTAACATGACTCAAACCCAGTCGAAACAATTTTTCAGGTCACCATCTTTAAGGGGTTTACCCTCGAAAAAATCCCAAGCAGTTCATAGTTTCACTAAAGTAATGTAACTAGTGGCATTCTCATTGAAGAACTCATCGAGAACATTAAACATCTCACTATCATCGAAATCGGCCATTGTAAAGATCTGATAGCAAGGTGAACCCAAAAAAGCTATGTCCATAGAGCTTTTAATAAGAGAAAGAAAATAACAAAAGGCAAACAATGTGAATAAGCCTTAAGGTTGCACATAGGCCTTATGTAAGGAATGTATATTGTACAAACAAATGTGGTCTATACAGACCACTCCCTGCTTTTTGTAAAAATACTCTACTTAGTTGTTATACATATAACTAGTTGTATGTATATCCCACTTAAACTGGTAAAATCAATAAGGAAAGATAGAAATCTTTAAAGGAATTACAAAAATGGCGTAACACCCCCCAAAGCCTAAAAAAGCCGATTTAACTTCCATATTGCCAACCAACTTACCAAAAATACCCTCTAATGACAAATTGATCTCTCCAAATGTATTAAAAGGATTTTTAAAGGAAAATTCACATTCATAGAACCTTCCACACTTTTCAGAGGCACTATTCACAGGATTTATGCCCAAGCCCACTTCTATCAATAGGAATGTACCTCTAGGATAGCCAAATGTGTTGTAATGACATGATTTCCTTACTAAAAGACTAAAAAAACTATAGTGGCAAAGGAGAACAAGCCAACACAAGAAAAAAGCACATTGGACATAAGTCCATCCCCTAAGGGGCATTCATAAGTTAAGATCAATAGCTAAAAAAGCTAAGACACTCTATAAATGATTAAAGAATATTAGTGGCTATAGAGGTCAACTATAAATGCATGATCCATCCAGTACTTGCTAGAGAGTTGCTAGTGATATAAGAGCACTTGGTACTAACTAAAAAGCTACTAAGATAAACTTAATACTTGCTAAAGAGCTACTGAGACATTCAGCAACTATTAAAGGCTTGCTGGTGATACAAAAACACACAATTCTTGTTAGAAAGTTGCTAAGACAAACTCATTACTTGCAAAAGAGCTATTGAGACATCCAGTACCTAATTGAGATATGTTCAAAGCATCCAAAACATGATGACATCTACTAGAGACCTACCAAAATAAACTTTAGTGCCTGCTCAAGTAGCTATAAATGTATCATTTGGTATCCTTCATAATGCTTACACTTCTTGCATTACTTTATTGAGTATTATTCAAATAGTCATTTCTCGGATGTATTTTCTAAGGCCCACAAAGTAGAGGCAAACTATGAGCACTAGATTTGGGCCCTAGGATGTAAGCCCAACGATGGAAATCACTAGAATTATTCCCTAAAATGCAAGAGGAATTACAAAACGAAGAAAAGCAAGGCCTTAGGAAACCTTAGATTTAGCCCCAAAGCCAAGCCTAAACCTACAAAGCCTAAAAGCCACCTAATCCTTACTAATAGATTGTACAACCAACTAAACTTGGTTGCAATACCAAACGCTTAGCTGTATAGCTAAGTCTTAAACCCTAATATATGAAACATTCTGAAAGTAAGTCCCTTTTAAACCCTAAGGCTACACAGTCAAATAAGAAGATTGCACATCTAATAACTTAGTTATACAGCCCTCTAAGAAATCCTGGTTTTAGAACTTTCATAGTCTTTCCTGTGATTATATGTGAACACCATGAAGCCAAAACCATTATAAGCTCTAGTGCACACTTCAACCTCTATAAATGCCTTACCATTTGAAGATGAGAATAAGGCACAAACCATTATAGGGGAACTCTTCTAAAATCTCTTCATAAACACCCTAATACTCAGATAACTTGAACTTTAACCCATCAACACTTAATCCTAAGGTAGAACAAGGTCCCTTATCTTGCATTCCTTAGCATTCCATGGCATTCTTAAAGCATTAAATCAAATTTGTTAGCCTTTGAGATGGATTAAATCAAATTTGTTAGCCTTTGAGAGCAAAGAAACCATCAAAAATGTCAAAAGGATTCCCTTAATCCTTTTTCTTCTTTTCCCTTCTTTTCTTTTTATTTTGAAAGCCCAAATTTAGTAGTTGTAAAGACTTCATGTAGTCTATACAACAAATCTAGTAGGTTGTACATGCATTAATTTTTCTATACAGGCCACTTTGGTTAAGGAGAGATTATATAGACCATTATCTTCTTCCTAGTTTACATTTTATCACTTTAAAGGCTTCTTTTATGACCCTTGAGAGTTCCATTAATATAATGAGGGTAGGTATGATGACCAAGAATCCTATTCATCCAAATAATAGAGTGAATACCAAGTTTAAAGTTCTTTCTTAAGATTTTTCATATTCCAATAGTATATTTTAGTTTGTTTAACCCAATATTAAACAATTTAGTTTCCATTTTGGCCTTGATCAAATAAAGAACTTGCCACTCCTAGGACCTTGAGTGCCTCATTCTAGTTGTTGCTATCTTTGATCAAATATTTGAGCATGTTTCTAAATATGCACCTTAGACTTATGTTTACCACTTTATTGATTAGCATCCTAACCTTCCTAATGGTTAGAAATGCCTATGGATGCTAGGCTCTTTAGAAGCATTAAAGGGTGGAGGTATAAACACCCTAGGATACCTTTTACATATAACTTTGCCTTAGGCCATTAATATCCTTTAAAGTGCGATTATATCCCATGTTTATGGTATCTCATTTTCTATGACTCATGTGATTATGATTGTTTGGTATGTCTAATGTGTGATTCATATTATGTTGGGATGTTTATGGTTATAAACATATAAATATGCCTAGGTACCTTAACTTGGAGCAATGGTAAGGTGTTATCATGAGCCTTATTTTATTTATATTAGTGTTTTTACCTATTTCATGTTAATCACTAACTTAAATGTTTCTCTTTAGGTTTAGGTGTTAGGTGCTCGGTTTTGTAGAACGAAAATAGTGAAAAAATAAAAATTTTCTACACATGAAACCTATCAATGATCCATGAGATTCGATTAAACCAATAAGAAAAGATGTGAAACCTACCCATTTGAACAACGATTGTGTAATTATTATAAGGTAAAGAAGGGGCTTACATTGGTAACACTCTAACTCAAGCTAAGAGTCAGATCTAAACACTACCAAAGAGTGAACATCCTCTATAGGTATCCATACGAATAGGTTATCTCCAAAATGGGTAGTGTACTAGCACTAGGGTTTTTTCTCTCTCTTTAAAGCATTTTTTAAAAAGGCAACACAAATGTTTTCTCTTTTTCAAAAAATCCTAAATGTACATATATATCTTAATCGTTAAGATAACTATGTCAACTTTGTATCTTAAAGATATAAATGAGATAATATCTTATTTTATTTTAATTTTTAAAATGAAAAAGATATCTTTATATATATATATATATATATATATATATATAAAGAGAGAGAGAGAGAGGGAGAGAGAGCAAAAAATACCATTTCATTTTGGCATGTTCTAAGTGTGTGACCCTATAGGTTCACATAATCTTGGTAGTCGCCCAAAACCTCTTTATGACCCATAAGTCATAATTGGCATCTAGTAAGACATACGACTACCTAAATTATGTGAAGGTTAATGGTTCAACCTAACATATTTTACAAATAGTATTATAATCCTTTTGTCACATTATATCTTAATTGAACATAAGGCTTGGACCTTGTCATCCTTATATGGTTTAATTATTTCTCGATCTCTAAGTAGACTAATGTAAAATGATATTCATAACCTTTAGTAATTCATCTTTACATGGTCATGCAATCTCTTTAGTCCCATTTATCGAGGGGCCCAAAGATATATTTCTCTTAAATACATAAGGGATAAATTCCTTTTTAATCACTCATCTTCCACTATATGATTTGCTTCATGTCCAATACCAGCCTATATAATTATCTGGTTAAAGATAAC
This sequence comes from Omphalea diandra, assembly GCA_949677035.1. NCBI lineage: Eukaryota > Viridiplantae > Streptophyta > Magnoliopsida > Malpighiales > Euphorbiaceae > Omphalea > Omphalea diandra. Next base: position 55,030 of record CATIWR010166238.1, on the reverse strand, counting down.
ATTAGACCGTATCAACACATGAAGTTTATCATATTAGAATCTATGGTGATTTTTAGGTTGAAAGATTAATACTATTGTATGAGAATCACTTGTGACTGTTAATCCATGCAGTGTTGTCATAGCAGGTCCATCCAACATAATATTTCTTAAACATATATCCATGTGTTTGACTTAATATTGCATATTCATAACTAGAAAAATGTACTCATCAATCAAAACACATGATAGTCTTCATTTATTGTTATCTCAATAATAATGACTGATTAAGGATAGTTTAGAATAGAATTCTTTACACATAAAGGTTTTACTATCAAGTCACATACTTGATGACATTAGGTAAAATTAAGTATTCATAAAATTTGTAATTTAGCCAAAATAAAATATAAAAAGATATCTAATAAAAAAAACAATCATGACATTATTAAAAAAATATTTGTTGCAAGAATTAGCTTAGGGCACATAATTAATAGTAGATGTTTCTCTTATCCTAACATAAATGATGGCCATGATGACCATTGCCTAGCTTGTTTATGTGTGGATGATAATATGCATCCTTTCCCATATGCCATGATGCATGACCCCAACTCACTTTTGAGATTTATGTTATGGATGATGATATGCATATTCCTCCTTATGCTATGATGCATGATCCCATTCCTTGAGATCATCTATATTAAGGATTTGACATGTTTGATTATATTGCACTAAAAATATTTTTAGGGACATTAATTGGACTAATTAAAAATATGGTTAAAATGTAAAAGTGAATCAAAGATGTCTAAAGGTTGGATCACAATATCCAGGCGGTTTGGGGATACCTAACCTCTTCCCTATGTTATACCTAATTTTTAAACCAAATCTTTAATAGGGGAAAGATAAATTAAACCTTCCAAATGATTTAATTAGGTTTAAATTTTACCTTGCCTAGATTCTTATCTTAACCAAAATTGGATAAAAGTCTAGATTTATAGGGATAGTACTAATGTATTATCTAGTTTCAATCCCATCTTAATCATAACTTTGGGTTAAAAGACTTTAAATTCTCATAAGGCCTAAGGATCCCTATTGATCCAATTGTGTGTTATATCTTGAGGTTCTTACCATTATAAAACCCTATCCTCTTGACCCTATCATTGGTTAATAAAAGAATGGAGTTACAAGCAAGATTCCATTTGTTTGATTGAGAAAACTGAGGGCACTTACACTTGACTTATGGGTGATGAACTTTCCTCACTATCTCTTAAGCCCTAATAAAGCTTAAGTCTCAAATTTGGAGAAGCCATAGGTTTATCTAAGGGTAGACCTAATGTGTTTAGTGAACTATAAAGACCAAATGAATATAATTGACTAGCTAATTACATAGTTAAATTGGCAAAAAGTGAACTAGAGATTGAGTAGGAAGTCAATTTCAAGTTCATAGTGGAGTCACCACTATGATTGCCTCAAATTTCACTATTACATTTTAATGAATGGAATCTTGCTTATGATTCCATTGTTTTATCAACTAATGAGGATTGGGAGGACATACTTTTGTAATAACCTCAAATAGTGGTTCGTGTTAGGATCAATAAGGGATCCTTCAAACCTCACATAAATTTGAAGCCCTTTTCCAATGTTAATGGTCAATGAGAGACTAAGACGAGATAATACATCAGTATATTGCTTAATGGAACATGGAATCACCACCTGACTTTGGTTAGGATAAGAATTTAGGCAAGGTGAAAATCTAAACCTAACTAAGTCATCAAAAATGCAAAATTGATCTATAACCGATCAAAGATTGGGTTCAGAAATTCGGTATGGTTTAGGTAAAAGGTCAGGCACCCTCAAGCCTCCTGAATTTTGATATTCAGCCTTTAGGCAACTTTAGTTTAGTTTTACCATTTTAGTTTTGTTATTAATTAGTTTTATTAATGCCCCTAAGCATGTTTCTAGAATGATCTAACCAATCATACCAAGACATCATCATAATTAACACCACGGGGGATGAAGGTCATGTAATATTTAAAGGAAGATTGTGCATATCAATCTACCATAATCAAGATCATCATTCATAATCAACATTTAAAATAATTATCATCAAAACCATTATTCGTGCTTAACTCAAATAAGCACCTACACCATAGAAAACACATAAGTTATTGACATAAGGACACAACATCATTAAAGTAAACAAAATAAGATTTATACAAGCAAAAATCTTACCATATCTCTAAGTTAAGGAACCTGGGCATATTTCTAAGTCTATAATCAATCATTCAATCATCCCAACATCACATAGGTTATATGGCGATAATGATGACCAATGAAGAATATACACATTAATCATGAGGTATAAAGAATCATTAACATGAAATGTAAATGCAAATTAGAGGATCTTAAAGGCTTAAGGTAATATTCTTGACATATGGTATCCTAAACCCTTCTCCACATGATGCTCCAAATGAGCTAAAGCATCCCTAAACATACCATTAGCCATAAGAAAGGCTAGGATGTCAACAAGATTGAAATAGAAACTCAAAAGGCCAAAAGGTGTAAAATAATTACATGTATGCTATATGGAATATTAAAAGAATCATCAAGGATGAACCTTTCTCCCTAAAGTATAATCACATAATCACCCAAATGAGAATAAGAGGAATCTACAAGTTATAGAACTCGCAACCCCTTTACTTTTTATGGAAAGAAAATAAAATGCTAACTAAGCATAATCCTTAAAGAAATAATAAGCTCATAAGATCATAGGGGCTTAAACTTCCTTACATAATTATTGTCAAAACCTTAAAATCAAAACGCTTAAGCTAAAATAAAGAAGGAAATACCAACATAATAAGATTAAAACTTTAAGATAAAGAAATAAAGTTAAATCCTCGAACTTAACCTAATGTTTTTAAGGAATATGGGCCATAGACCAAAAGGTAAACCCTATATTCTACCATTTGGGCACCTAAGGTACCTTAAATAACCAAAAAGAAAGGAAGAATTCAGATGGATAAGAAGAAGATTTCAGAAAACTATTCTAAAAAAAAAAGTCTGCTACACAGACCAATTGGTGGTTTATAAAGCCTATTTAGTGCTTTGTATAGCCCACCAAAACCTAGTTTTTTGCAAATAAAAATAAAGAGAAGAAAAGGAAGATGGATGGGGAGATGAAAGGCCTAGGATACTTTAGAATGTTCTTTTTGCCCTTAAAGGCACTTGGTGGTGAATTTATCTTCCAAAATGTAATGGAAATGTTTAAGAATAATTACAAAAGTCTCATTTCTACCTTAGATCTTTGGTGTAATGGATTAGGTCTTTAGTTGATATGGATTTAGGGTTTTGAGTAGCAATTTTAGCAGAGTAACCTTAGGGTTTTCCCAAGCCTCCCCTTCTCTCTCTAATAGTAGGGTATTTATAGATAGAGAGGGGTGCACCAAAGCTACAATGGCTTTGATTGTACCACATCTATGACTCACAACAGACAAGGCCCAAGAAAGTTTTACAATTATGGTTTCCAATATGTACAATCAAATGGTTGGTTATACAACCCATTTGGTTGGTTGCATAACCATTTTACTTGCAAAATGGTAGGGTTATATAATCTTTTAATGGCTAGGGTTTAGTTTTTGGCTATACAACTAAGCAGTTGATTGTATAACCAATTAAGCTAAGTTTGGTAGATTTAAGCTTTTTGACCAAGTAGGCTTAGGTTAGTTTGGGGCTTGATTCAAGGCCTTTGTTCTTCTTCCTTTTAAAATTCATCTTACACTTTAGAGGAATAATCATAGCAGCATACAATATCCAACTTGTAACGTAAGGCCCAAAATCTCATGCTCTAAATAAATACCATCCCAGTTAGAAATAAACTTATTGTCATTGCACCTTAACATGATTATGGGTCTTCAAACTATAAGAACCATATCACCAATTGAAATGATTAAGGTTATGCCATTGTGTTATGCTTTAAGTCGCTTCTCATTTAAAACCTTTAACTATTTAAGATGTAGATAGATATTATCTTCATTTATAAATCCTTCTTAAATAGTAATTCTTAAGGATAGATCACACTAAGGGAGGAACAATTTTTACACCATACACATGTAAGAGTGCTTAAATGGGCATGTGATATGTAGTACAATATGCCCATAATGTTTTACCTATTCTTTCAAACAAATCCATTTTTTACTAACTAACAATCTTTTTATGAATGCTTCATAATTTCTTGCTACAAGCTTTTTCAAATCCATTAATGGGTGCATTATACATAAATCAAAAGGGTTATATGAAATCAAACTACTTACACAACTTATCCATCTCCTTATTATGAAACTTTGTTATGTTATCAGATATGATATAATGAGGCACGCTAAATGGATAAATGATATTTGTTCAAATGAAGTGCACCATAATTTCTTTTTTTTTTATTTCCTTATACAAAGCAACTTCAACCTATATGGGAAATTAGTTAGTAGCAACCAAGATATAGTGATGCAACCTAAAGAAGAACCAAGTATAATGAACCACTTAAGTATAATTTATGAATCGAGAATTCATGAAGAATTTAAGGATGCTTTAGTGTTCATGAAGCAAGAGGTCAAGTGTGGGTTGGAGAATTAAAGTACAAGGGTTGCATTTAAAGAAAGTTTGACACAAAGGAAAAGTTATCATTTTTATGCACCTTATAATCATACTTTGAGCCTAAAAAAATGATGAATTCATGAATAAGCAAGAGTTTAAGAAGGTAAAAGGTCATTTACATGGCTATGTATTCTTCAAATGCAAAGCAAAAAAGAGATCAAGGGTTACACAGCTAGGGCCAAACCTATGTAAAGAAATAGTAACTGGGTTTGAAGTGCACATCACATTTACACGACCATAAGCATGCTCGTGTATGGATTCACATGGTCAAGAGCACGACCATGTAATGAGAATTATAAAAGGAATCAAAATGAAATTGCAGCTCTTACTATAAAAATTTGTTAGGTTAGCAACAAAATTTTCCATTACTAATCAAGCATATTTCATCGTTAAGCTTACTTTATGTTACTATACTGGTTGCCACTAAGCGATAGCAACGAAATTTTATTTCGTCGCTACCCTTAATGATGAAATTTTTCATCGTTAAAATTTTATCGCTATTTTGTTGTTATGATTTGTGACAGACTAGTGAATAAATTTTTTGTTGCTAAAAATAATGATGGAATTGTAGTGATGAAAAATTTCATCTTTAAGCTTAGCTATGAAAATTTTTGTCGCTATTCCACCACTAGTGTTACAAGTTTTCATAACTATTTCATCACTATTCCATCGCTATGATTTTATTTATTAGTTCATATATTCAAAATTTTATATTATTAAATATTTATATTTATATTTATATTTATATTTTATTAAAAATTAATATCAAAGGAACAAAATATATAAAAAATATATAATTTGTTAAAATTAAAATAAATTGTATTATGTTTACAATAACATAGTACATATAAGATACATAAATATGGAAAAAAAAACATTGTCCTCTAGAGGCAAAGGTGTTGTTGGAGGTGCTGGTACTGAAGGCCTCTTACCATGCATGGTAGCTAACATCAAAGTTAGTGTTTGTTGTATGGTTTACTTAACGCAACAAACTACATATCAAACTCTTACTAAAGCTCATCTCAGACCTACCTCCTAATGCTTGACTTTAATTCTAAATCTAGAGTCATCTGTGATGTGGCAAAGTAAGAGCTAGGACAAGAAGGTGGATGACTAGATGTCACCTTGGCTCTAAGTCCATACACTCTGCTCTTCTTGTATCCTTTAATGATGTTTGAGCATAATTGGTTGATGTTGAGGGCTTAAAATTTTGCAAAACCCACTGGTAGCCATAAAGTAGCTTCATTAATTTTTGTCTCCATCGCATTCAAATAAATACGAATAGTCGTTATGAAATACAATTAAAGTTATCATAATTACATTTTATTTAAAATGAGAAATAGTGCATTAATTCTTATTTAACTCACATTGGTTTTCTATGACTTTTTATCAAGAAATTTATTATCTTTCTTCTTAATATGTGTCTTCTTGAAAATTTCAAAACCTATGGTCGAACGTTTCAGTTCTTTCTCTTGAAATAAAATTTTATTACTTCAGTGCAAACATTTTGTTAAACCAAAAAATAAGTAAATAAACTAACCAAATCCATGGAATGCTTAAAGATTGATTTAGATTTGGCTATATAGCGAGATGAACTAGTACCAACCTCTGTGGTCTCTATACATCTGTCCATAGAAGCTTGGGCAAACTGAGCTTAAAATTCTAGCTTATCCCATTTTTGCTTCCACAAATTTCAAATATCTTCAAAGATGCATTATGGCCTATTACCACTGAGTTTCTAATGGGATAAAGTATTTGAATACCATCTAGCAACTGTATGTTGCCATGCAATATTGACAATGGACTCCATAGCAACATCCCCAAGAAAATACTTCTATAATATAAAGAAATAAAATATGAACACCTGAATTGAAAAATGTATTAATTAAAAATTTTAAATTATACTTTTAACTCTTTCCAGTATAAATCTTTGGTGTCTGCTAACATCGACCTCCAAGTATAACCTATATGGTCCAAATGCCCCTTAAAAATCAAGGAAATGTAGTTAGACTAGGATTAAATTGAAAACATGCAAAGTTACATAATATATAACCAAATATATTTATTATTATAAAGATATATATAGGATGAGATGATTAAAACAACATACCTTATACTAATGACCTATAACCTAGGTCGATGAGAAGATGAAGGATCGATTGCCAATGTAGTAGAAGTATGACAATCAAGCTATGGTGCAGGTGCAGTAGGTGATGAAAGAGGCAAATAATATGAAGATGATGTTGCAATTAGTGGAGTCCAAGATGATGATGTAGGTTGATCAGACAATGGTACATAAGGTGATAAAGAAGAAGGCCTATCACATCGGCCTCAGCTAGTACATCGTATACTAACTCTCCTTGAGGGACTCCCATAATATTAATCATTCCCTCACATCACGTGAAATATATAAATTTGATCTTCATGGTTAATGTCAATTTTTGCATAAAATGACAAACTAAAAGCTTAAGTATGTAAAGCACTATGAAAGAAGTTATAAATTAAGTAACTAGGCAGATTCATTACCAATGTTTTTATTTGCATAAAATGGCATTTAGAAAAAGAAAGAAAGAAAAATTGAAAAGTAATGTGCTTTAAAGAAAAGTGAATCTTAATGATCTCATGTGCTTAAAGTTGTTCTTCTCAGTAGTAATTAGTGAAGATAATGGTGATTCAACATGTTTTATATCACTATTATGCCTGTTGAATGTCTATTTAGAATGATTGTTGAGATATATATATATGTAAGGTACGACCTTATTATTTCTAACTTTCCATGTTGCTTAAGTAAGTTCTTTATTAGTATATCTATTATAGAACCTAAGTGATTGCTATTACAAACATGACGAAGTTCTATGTTTTGTAAAAGTAATAAAACATTTTGGCTATCTATTCTTTATTACTTAGGGATAAGTAACAATTCAAGTATGGGAGAATTTGTTAGGCTAAATTTATTTATAATATTTTGATGAGTTTTGCCTTTGATTTAGTGTAAATCTATAATGAAATTCAGTTATTTTGAGTGTATTTATATTATTTCTCACATTTGGATGCTTTTTAGGTGTTTTAGAAAGTTTAGAGCAAAATTAGACCAAAATAGGCAAGACTAGCAACTTTAGGGACCAAGCTAGAAATTTAAATGTGCAAAGAATGATCATTGTCTATTACACTTATGACAAAAGTCATAGGCTGCAACTTCTTAGCAATGCTTGGGTTGCACGCCTATGACAAAAGTTATAGGCTGTTACACAAATGTGCCAAATTCTACATTTTGGTTTTTTAAAAGAGTATAAAAGGGAAATGCTTAGGATTTTTCCAAATGAGGAAGAAAGGGGTGAAAAAAGACCTTTTGAACACTCAAAAAAGGCATTTAAAAGAGAGAAAATAAGGGATAAAAGCTTCAACTAAAGACTAAGTGTAAGAGTTCAAGAGATCACTTGATCAAGGAAAAAGAAGAAGAGGATATTCATTGAACTCCATGGGATATTTTATCTCTCATTCTCTTTATTCTTATTTCCTTATCAAAGATGAAGCTTTTACTATTGTATTTATATTATTCTATAAATATGTTAGGCTAAATCTTTGATTTAGGACCTTAATGTAGCCATGGAAGAGATTGATTAATTTATGATTTTAGTGATTATTCTTTAGATCAAATTTCATAAAGTGGGTTAAAGCTAAATCAATCGATAAATCTAAGCTTACTTATTATCTTTCCTCTTTTAAATTATTCCTTAATCCCACCTTAAGAAATACCACAAGTTGATCAAAGTAATATAGTGCACAAGTGTGTGTAGATATCATCCCATAGAGACGTGCTATAAGTACTAAAATATGATTATTCTATTTTTATCTAGAAAATGAATATTTAAGATAAGATCTAAACTATCATTGTAATAGAAATAAATTAAACTAATAATTCAAATGCAAAAAGACAAAAACAATTGAGAGAGAAAACCTTTTGATAAAACACTTAGTATATTTGATCTCATAAATGGAAATCATGTTATATTGGATTAAGACATACAACTATCAATTGTCTCTCTAGTTATTAAGGCTCACTCTCGAGTATGTCACTTAATATGTAACCATTCCTTCATATCCATCTCTCTTTGTGAAATATGAATGTGTTACTTCATCATCACAAGCAATCCTTTTAATGATACCAATAGGTTTTAAGTGGGTACATTTACTTGTCTCTGCTTGGTTCCTAAAGTTTTTTACATGCCTAGTTTGGTTGTAGTTCTCTCTAAACTTGCTAAAACAACTAGAAAACATCCAAATGTGAGGGATAACACAAATGAACTCAAAAAAACTTAATTTAAACATAGATCAACACTAAATTAAGCCTAAAACACATCAAATAACTGTGAACAAATTAACTTAATTTAAACATCGATTAACTCAAAATAACTTAATTTAATCATAGATTAACACCAAATTAAGCCTAAAACACATCAAATAACTATTAACAAATTAGACCTAGCAACTGTATCAAAATTTTATTCTTTTATAGGTGAATGATTTTTAAACCTAATGTTTGTGATTACCTCACCAACACTTGCATGATTTATGTCTCATTTATAGATCGAGAGATTATAAATTAAAATATACATAGAGTCACTCTTCTTATGGTGATTGATGAGTAGAGATAACTACTTAACCAATTATTATCATTTAAAGGATTACTAGATCTAAATGAGTGATTTGTTTCTAGTTCACATCAAGAGATTGTTCTATGGAATATAATTACAAAGTTAAGTGACCACTTGAGAGAGAGCATTTAATCATTATAGAGAGATGATAGTTGTAATAATTAATCCAACATAGCATTAGAAGTGTAATGATTTCATAACTTTCCACTAGTGAGATCAAGTGTCTTAGGTTATTTATCATAAGGTTTTCTTTCTCATTATTTTCATCTTTTTTTCCATTGTTAATCAGATCAGTTTATTTTCAATGCATTAGTGGGTTTTAGATAACATCTCAAGTTATTATTGTCTAAATAAAAATAAAGCCATCATATTTCAATACTTATTACCCTTGTATTTATGGGACAATATTTACAAGTATATTACTATATTATTTGATTGATTTGTTCACTTATGACCATTAGCAAGTAACACACTTATCAAAATGAGACTTAAAAAGAGAGAATATTAACAGAGCATAAGGCTACCTCTTAAAAGATTAAAAGGTTTTTTATTTCATTATTTATGTAATGGCAAGTTCAAGGGAGGTTGAAAAAGATACCGAGTAGAAGCGCTTCAGAAGGTGACGTGAGAAAAGATGACATCATTATTAAATAGCCATGAAGAGGTGCAAGATCATATGGACAAGATAGAGTGAAGTTAAGACATAGCAATCAACAACACTAACCATGCTAATTAAGCTACTCTTAAACAAGTTTGTAGAAGGAGGTGGTATGATGAAGATGATGAGTATGTTAATGAGAACATTCAAGGACATACAAGGTAAGATAGCAACCTTAGAGCATAAAGATGAAGACACCCTCCATGACAAAAGTGATCCTAAAGCATACCTAGCATAGGAGAAAAAGGTAGACTTTGTGCTTGATTATCACAACTACTCTGAGGAAAAGAAAGTTAAACTTGTTATCATTGAATTTATGGATTGTGCATTGATATGGTAGGACCAACTAGTGATTCTAAGGAGGTGTTATAGGGAAGACCTATCTCTACATAGGAAGAGACGAAGAACATCATGAGAAGGATGTTTGTACCAACTCATTACTATAGAGATTTACATAATCAACTTTAAAGGCCTACATAAAGTTTGAGGAGTGTTGAAGAATACTACCAAAAGATGAAGGTGGCCTTAATCCATGCTAAGATTGAGGAAGACCACAAGCAAACCATGGCCCATTTCTTGAGTGGCTAAATAAAGAAATTGCAAATATTATGGAGTTGCAACAATATGTGGAGTTAGAAGACATGAACCACATGGTGTTTAAGGTAAAAAAGCAATTGAACAGAAGAACTTTAAAACCTAACTCATGTATAAAAACATAAAATTGAAAGCAAAATTGGAAAGGTGGGGATGAAAGCTCTTCCAAGCCTAAATTTGACTATATAATAAAGGAGGTAAGGAGGGAGGGAGTTTAAAGCAAGTTTAATGTTTCAAGTCCAAGGGGAGAAGACAAGTACAACATGATTGTCCAAATAAGAAGATCATGATTCTTGTTCATACAGAGTATGACAATGAAGATGAAGACAAAGCAAATGAGATGCCCTTATTTAAATATGCAAGCAATATTGATGATGATCTCAAGGAAATTGATTATAAATATTTTCTAGTTGCAAGGCGAACATTGAATACATAAGAAAAGGAAGAAAAAGAGGAGCAATATCGCAACATTTTTCATGTAAGATGTCGAATCAAGGGTAGGATATGTTGTTTGATCATTGATGGAGGACATTGTACAAATGTTGTAAATACCTTATTAATAGAAAAGCTCAACTCACTTACTTTGAACCATCCTAAATGAATGATTTTGGAGAGGTTAGATCACTAAATAAGTGTTTGTTGCTTTCTCTATAGGGAGGTGTATTGATGAGATTCTTAGATTTGGTGGACCTATGCAAGCTAGACAAGCTCTTTTGGGGTGTCCATGGCAATTTGATAAACGAGTCAAACATTATGTATTTACAAACAAGTACTCATTTGTTATGAATGGCAAGGAAATCATTCTTTTACCTTTATTCGCTAAAGAATTTTATGAAGATCAAAAGATAATATGAAAGAGAGAACATGCCCATATGAGAGAAAAAGAAAGAAATGCATAGCAAAAGGTAAGCCATGAGAAAACAAATGAGGGGTGTAAACAAAGAGTGGAAAAAGAAGAGCAAAGAGTTGTTACATAAAGAAAATGAGAGGCATATGCAAAAAGAGAGATTAAGGGAAAGAGGAAAGAGAAATAAGTGAGTTTTTATAAAGTGATATGAAAAGAGCCTATTTTTCTCAAAAGCCAATGATTACTCATATGTAGAAAGGCATATTTTGCTACTAAGGAAGATGATGTTTCCTTACCTTATATTTTTATGTCTCTTTTAAATAAATACAAAGATTTATTTTTAAAAGAGATGTTAATGGTTTCATAAATTTACTTTACCTTTAAGAGGAATTGAACATTAAATTATTTCTTCCCTTATTCATAAATTTCAAATAAACCACTTTATTGAAGCAATCTCATGGAGACAAGGAAGTTATAACGATAAGTGGATGAATTGATGGATAAAGGGTTGATTAAAGAAAGCATAAGTTCCTATGTCATAGTCATTTATTGGTATTAAAGAAAGATGGTTCATGGATTATGTGCGTTGATTGTAGAGCCATCAACAAATCACGGTGAAGTATTACCATCTCATTCGTCATTTAGATGATATGTTTGATGAGTGGCATGGTGCATGCATTTTCTTTAAATTGATCTTAAAAGGGGTTACCATCAAATTTGAATGAAAGAAGACAATGGGTGGAAGACTACTTTTAAAATAAATTATGGCTTATATGAATGCTTAGTTATGCCTTTTGGATTACCTAAGGCACTTAGCACTTTCATGAGAATAATGAATCATGTTTTGTATGCATTTTTAGGAAAGTTTGTAGTTGTTTTTTTTTTTTTATGATATACTTGTCAATAGGCAATTAATAGATGAGCATATTAAGCATGTACATTTAGTTTTTAATGTATTGTATAAAGAAACATTATTTGTTAGCCTAAAGATATGTTCTTTTGAATGAGAAAACTTGTTTTCCTAGGATTTATGATGGGTATGCAAGGCATTGAAGTTGATTAAGAGAAGGTTAAAGTGATCAAGGAATGGCCTACACCTAAATCTATTGGAGAAGTTTGTTTCTTCCATGGTTTGGTAGCTTTTATAGGAGATTTGTTTGTGATTTTAGCATAATTATGGCAAGACCAAAGTGATCAAGAATAGTGTAGGATTTAAATATGAAGATGCATAAGAAAAAAACATTTAACATACTACATGTCACCCCTAAACTAATGGTCAAACAAAGGTAGTAAATCGCACTTTAGGACATTATTGCAAATATTGTTTTAGAAGAATTGAAATTATAGGAAGAATGTTTATTACATATACATATTGAATTTGCTTATAATTGTAGTATGCATTCATCTACTCATTATTGTGATTTTAATGTAGCTTATGGTTTTATTTCTTTAAGTCCATTTGATTTATCTCCTTTGCCTTTGGATATGCAAGTTGATTTAGATGGTTAAAAGAAGGCTAATTTTGTTAGGCTATTATGTGAAAATTTATACATGAACACAAAAAAATAGAATGTAAAATTTTCCCAACAAGTTAACAAAGGGCATGTGAAAGTAATTTTTAAACCTAATGATTGGGTTATATTCATTTAAGAAGGAAAGGTTTCTTAGTTTGCATAAGTTTAAGTTGGATCTTAAGGGTGATGGTCCTTTTTAAGTTCTATAACAAATTAATGATAATGCTTATAACAGATTAATTATAATGTCAATATGATAGACTTACCTAGTGATTATGATGTTAGTGCTACTTTTAATGTTACAAATTTATTTTTTTTTTTTATTTTGAGGAGCTTGATGATTTGAAGGATGAATCATCTTATTGAAGGAGGGAATGATGCAAACTAAGCATGCACCAAGTATAACGATCCATTTAAGCATGATGGCCTAATGTGTAAAGCACATAATAATTAATGATGCTTTAAGAGTATTCATGTAGCAAGAGATTAAGTTTAGGTTAGAGAATCAAAGTATAAGGGTGAATGGATCTCAATTGAATGTGTTTGAAAAAAGTTTGACACAAGGGTAAACTCATCATTTATACATGACAAGTAAGTGTTTAAGGATGAAAAAGGTCATTTACATAACCATGTAAAGAGTTTAAGGATGAAAAAGGTCATTTACATAACCATGTACAACATTACATGACCAAGTATTCTTTAAAGAAAAAGAAAAAAAAAAAGGTGATCAAGGGTTGCACGGCCAGTTGCATGCCCATGTAAAGAAATAGTAGTTGAGTCCAAAGTACACATCACATTTACAAGACCATAAGCATGCTCGTGTACACATTCACATGGCTAAGAACACAACCATGTAAAAGGGAATAACAAAAGGAATCAAAATGGAATCATAGCTCTACATGGTTGTGAAACACTAAATAGGCAATTTCAAGGTTTCCTTTTTAGCTAGCAAATCTTCCACTTATTGTATTAAGTGGGCTAGCTAGGGTTTCTTAGTTATCTTATGATTTCTTTTACTTTTTGTATTAAAGCCTTTTTCATCCATTTAGTTCTTATTATAGTCATTAACCCCTAATTCCTTGTAATAGACCTTAGGAATACCTATGAATGTTTTGGCTAAAACATTGATCTCCGTAATTTCCCCCATCCTTGAATGGATTCCTTCTCGAATCACCTGCATCAAATAAAGATAAATTGAAAATATTAAAAGTAGTACTAACATTACTAGAGTTGCTTGGTAAATTAAGCTTGTAGGCATTATCATTGATCCTCTCCAAAACTTAAAATGGTATATCTCCTCTAGGTTACAATTTTGATTTTCTTTATGTAGGAAACCTTTCCTTATGCATGTGCTCTTAAACTCAATCTTCAAGTTTAAAGACAACCTTTAATTACCATTTATTAACTTGTCGAGAATATTACTCATTCTTTATTTCAATGTTAGCTTGAATCTTAGCATGTAAATCCTTCACAAAACCTACCTTTTTCTTACCATAAAAATTAACACATTCATTAGTAGGCAAAGGTAAAATATCTAAAGGAGTTAAAGGATTAAATCTATAAATAACTTCAAAAGATGACAAAAAAAAGTAATAGAATGAACAAATAACTTAATATGTGGCAAACACTTTTCCTATTGTTTTAAGTTCTTTCAAATGTTAGTGCGTATAAAGTAGTGAGTGTCCTATTAACTACTTTAGTTTGCACATCCATTGAGGATGTGCAATAGTAGATAACAAGAGTTTAGTTCATAACTTACTCAATAAAGTGCACCCAAAAATAACTTAAGAACTTAACATCTCTATCACTAATAATAGCCTTAGGCATGCCATGCAAATGAACCTTTAAAGAACAAATTAATAATATGGGTAGCATAATTGGTTTTAAAACATGTAATGAAATGATCCATCTTACTAAACCTATCAATAATAAATATGTTATCCTCGCCACTTTGAAACTTGGGTAATCCTATAACAAAATCCATGAAAATACTAGTCTAAGTTTGGTTAGGTATAGGTAATAGTGTATACAAGCCATGTGGTTTAGTGTTAGATTTTGCTTCCCTACATGTGATGAACTTATCACAAACAAATTGCACATCAACCTTCATCTTAATCTAATAAAAATGATTATGTAATGTATCTAAAGTCTTTTGCACACCAAAGTGTCCTATCAAACCACCTCATGAGTTTCCTTAATAAGCAACTCATCAATAGAACAAATAGGCACATATAATTTATCTTTCTTAAACAAAAGTCCTTTATGCCTATAGAAGTCACCAAATGCACACTTACAACATGCATTCCATACTTGGCCAAAATCAGAATCATTAGCATATAATCCTTAAGCAAATAAAAAAACAACTAACTTAGTTTGCAAATAAGTAATGTATACCTCTAGAGAATGCATCAACCATAACATTTTCATTCCCAAGCTTCTACTTGATTACATAAGGAAATGTTTCAATAAACTTCAATCATTTAGCATGCCTTTTATTAAGCTTACCTTGGGATTTCAAGAACTTTAGGCTCTCATGATCATAATGAATAATGAATTCCCTTGACCATAAGTAATCTACCATGTTTGAAGAGTTCTCACTAATGCATAAAGCTTTTTGTCATAAGTAGGAAAATTCAAGGTTGTCGTCTTTAGCTCTTTACTAAAATAAGCAATTGGTTTAGAATCTTACATCAAAATAACTAAAATTATAATTCCAAATGCATCACATTCTACCATAAAAGCTTTATCAAAGTTAGGCAAACACAATAAAGGTGCATTTTTTAGCTTTATGATGAACTAGAATTCCCATAGCTTTACTTGAGCAATTTAGTTAATTGATAGAACCTATAAGGCATGTCTTGGATAAAGATTATGCATAATCAAATCTAATTTAATCCATGTGATTTTTTTATTATTTAATCAAGGTTTTCCATTGAGTTTAATGCATTCTTTACTTATTTCTTTTACTTGATCAATTTAATGGGATTAAATTAAGGATATAATTACCATATCATGATCATTAAATATCGATTGATTTAGGGAAAATCACCATCTCATGAAGAACTTAATCAATTTGATAGATCTTCATCGCATAATTAAAAGGTTAAGTGAGGCCTAAAGTCCTAGCTATCATCACAAATTACTTGAAAGTCATTGAGATCATCACTTTCTTATTTAGGTTATTAGTTCATTAGTTTAAAATATAGTTTAGTACATTAAAAATCCACTTAATTGGTTACCTAAATAACATAAAGTTTTTTAAATCTAGTACTTGTAATTAATACTCATGAGAACAATATCTAGAATCACCTTCCTATATTACTTGTATGATAGAGCATACTTAATGCCATTGTTGGGGATTTCATTTACAATACTAGGGCCAAGAAATCTTAGTTAATTTAGATTTTTAATGTATGCATCATAGAAGTAAAAAACACTAGTGAATTATTATTGCTTATTCCTAAAATTGAGTGTTTGCCATGGGAATCAAAAAGAGAAGAGACAAATGGATGATTTACAGAGAATCAATAATGAGGCAAGGGATGCAATCAATCAAAGGGTTTAAAACAATTAGCTACATTCTACTCTTAAATCGCCAATAATGGAACTCTTAACTCCTCTATGACCTAAGCTCACCTCAAGCATAGTTGAACATACGATTAATGCAAACAATTTGAGATTAAGCCCACAATTATTCAAATGCTATAAAATAGTGGTCAGTTTTCTAGTGAACCACAAGAGAACCCTAATGCTGACTTGCAAAAGTTTTTCATGCAATATACAACTTTTAAACAAAATGGAGTTTCAATTGATGCCATCAGGTTAAGACTTTTCCCTTTCTTTCATTAAAGAATGAGGCAAATTAATGGCTTTATTCTTTTAAGCACAAATCCATCACACTATGGAATGAGCTAATAAAGGAGTTTCTTAGCAATTATTTCCCACCTTCTAAAATAGCTCAACTAAAGAATGAGATTAATGAATTTTGACAATTTGAGTATGAAGCGTTATACGATTCTTGGGAAATATTTAGAAAACTCCTTTGGAGGTGCCCACACCATGGGTTACCAAAGTGGTAGCAAGTAAGTATCTTCTACAATGGTTTGACCGCTACTTACTATGTCATTATTGACTCAGGTATATGTGGTAACATCTTAAAAAAAAAAAAACCAAATTGAGCCTTATGAATTACCAAAAGAATTAGCACAAAGGAACTTTCATTAGTAAATTAAAAAACTAAATGGAGGGAGGAATTTGGAAGTTCACATTCTTAAATCACCTCTTGTTACATAGTTTGATGCTTTTAATAAAAACAAAAAATTGATTGTTTGATGACTAATGTGCAGCCAACACCTATAACTCTTTATCGTGAATATTATGGTGGAGGCCATAAAAAGTTTGAATGCCATATAGGAAACTCATTTACATAAAAATATGAGAACATTAATTTTATTAGGAATCATAATCAATAATAGAACAACCCATATTCAAATACTTATAACCCTAAGTAGCAAAATCACCCTAATTTTTCTTAGTGCAATTAAAAAAACATGTTGCAACCATCATCTCATAGCTTCAAGCCTTTGGAGAAGAAGCTGAATTTGGACGAGATGACAGAAATTTGATGGGGACAATGAGTGAGTGCTAAGTATAAATACCCTTAAACTGCAAGTGCATCGGTCACAAGTAATACAATGTACTAAGAGTACAAATATCGCTACTACGAGGATTGAGTTTGAACACTAAATATTTTTCTTCTTATATTATCTTGAAAACCAAAGTAAATGAATTCTTGGAATTGAAAATAAGAAATTAAGACTAAATTTAATAATGGCAATAGAATTATTACAAGGTAATTAATGGAGAAAGGTGGCTAACAGGGATTCAACTTCATTTAGCAACTTCCTATAGGTTCATAATCTTTATCCAATTGGTTCATTAATCTAATATTACTATCAAGTCATTAAGGTGATCAATTAATCTCTGTCAAGTATTAATTAACATATAAAAGCATATTAAGCTAATGGTCTCTTAACACAAAAGCTAAACATCATGTAATTGTCTTATCATACAAGGCTTTTAATGATAACAATGCTCGATTAAGTCTCCTAACAAATAATAAATTAAGGGAATTATTATAGATTCATTTTATAAAAAGCATCTCTCGATAGTCAATTCATAGAATTAAGTATGATTAATGGCTAATCAATCAATATAGTGAAATACATAATAATTGCTAACACATGAATGAATGAAAACCAAAAGGACTTAGATTAGAAAATATATAAGGCGTCATAGAAGATCCATCTATAAGCCTAGCATTAAGGGTTTTAGTTCATAGTAATGAAAAGAGAAAAAGAGACAATAATCAAATTAATAACAATAGAAACCATAGACTTTTTGTGAATCTCCTTCGTTAGTTACACCTTCTTCCTTAAAATTTCTTGCCTTCCTTCTTGAATATTTCCTTGATTTTTTATTGCTCTTTTCCAAGTTATGGGTGATTCTTCATGCCCTAATTTGTAGGGATTTGCCTCCTTAAATAATGCTTCAAAGGTCTCTCCAAACTAGGAAACTTAGGAAAAGGAAAAAGGAAAAGATCTTTGATAGATTCCAAATAATGAATTAGAGTTTGTTGAGGCACATGATTGTATGCATGAGGTGCATGATCATGCTTTGCTATTATTCCATCTTCTTTACTAAAATATTATGAAGCATGACCATGTTTCGTGGTCGTGCATTTTTGTTTCATTATGTTTTCTCCTTGCTTGATTGAGGCACAATCGTGCACTTTGAAAGCATGGTCATGTGCATCATTTTTCTTCCTTTAAAGGTCTTTTTCTTCACTCAAAACCTATAAAACATTAAAATGGCATGTATTTGGTCCATTTATATGCAAAATCATGTCATGAATACATGGATTTAAGGAGAAATTAAGCTATAAAACATGTGAACTATGGCACTAAATAAATTCCCCCAAACTTAAACTCTTACTTGTCCTTAAGTAAGAATCTTATTAATGAAATAAATTTAAACAACTTTAATAATTAAGATAGGCCATTGATGTCTCAAAGAGAATATTTATCTCAGCTAGAACCATGATTTTCTTTAATCAAGCAAATTTAGTTATAATAACAACTAGTTCTAACTAATCATACCTTATTTATAATCAACCAAATTCATTCAATTTTTTTTATTTTCATTCACACATAAGTTAGACAAGATTACCATAAACAAGACTAATCCATTTTTCACCACTAATATTGGTCTTAGCAACCTTAAAGATCATGAACTCTTCCTATAGCTTGTAATGTAAGGTTAGGACTAAGGTTAACAAGAAGTGGTCAAGTCTAAAAGATGATTATGTACTCATCTTTGCATCTTTTGAACATGAAAATGAACTAAAAATAAAAAGAAATATGCCAAATGCAAACAAAACATGATAAGAACAAAATAAATAAAAAAGAAAGACAATATAAGCAAGTCTAGGGATGAAAGGAAACTCCTCCAAACTTGTTTAAAGTTATAATGTCCTCTTCTTATAGCCCATAAACATATGGAAACAAACCCAAAATATGAGAATAAAGAAAAAACTAAACACATAAATAAAGAACAAGAATAGAATAATAGAGGATTACCCTAAGAACATGATAGTTTAAGGTGTCTAACTTGGTCATTGTCTTTGGTTCACTTAATTTTGACTGCAAGTTTATAGTTATACCTTACTACTAGTTTAGGCATCCAATGCATGGGAATTAAACCCCATAAGTTATTGACAAAGATCTTTAATGATTTTTTCATTTTTTTAACTTGGCTAACATTCTCACATCTTATTCTTTGGTTATTTCATTTAAAGTTTACCTAGGTAGGGTGTTTTGGCGAGAAATTAGTGGTTCCAACTTATAAAGGGAAAAATTCAAAGAATTACATGGGTTCTCCTTATTTTTGCCACCTACCAATCTATTAATTAAGGGATATAGAAAAGAGTTATCATCATCTAGCTTAAGGGTAGAGGAAGTACTTACCTTAAATGTGTTGGTAATAAAATATTTCCAAATCTTACCTTTTCATACTTCATAAGCTTAAATCCCCCCTTCTTTTGGACATACCTCATAGCCACATTCTATTCTCACATGACTATTTAAGCATTTATTTATTCCTTCGGGTCATTTATCCTATTAGAGCATGTTGAAAACCACTTCATCATCACCTGCTTATAAAGTGATCTTTCCTCCTCAAACATCTATAAGAGCCATTAGTGTAAAAAAAGGGTCGTCCCAAAATGAATGGAATCTCTTAATCTTCTTCCATGTATAGAATAACAAAATCATGACAATTATGAATTTATCAACTTTGACTAGCACATCTTTTACAACCCCTTTTAGGTAAATGATGGAATGGTTACCAATTGTAATGACATCCGAGTGGGCCTTAAGTTTCTAATCCCTAATTTCTAAAATAGAGAAAAGGACATCAAATTAATACTAGATCCCAAATCACAAAAAGCCTTATCAAAAGAAAAATGATCAATAGCATAAGAGAAGTAAAACTTTCGGGTCTCCCATCCTAAGAGGTAAGTTATTTAGGATGATGGTGTTGCATTCTTCAGTAAGTGAAAAAATGTTTACATTCCTCTATTGGTTTTTTTTAAGTACTTTATTCATAAACTTGGTGTATGTAGCCATTGTGAAGAGTACTTCCATGAAAAGCTGCTAACCTGAATCTTCTTAAGTATTTTCGTAAACCTCATAAATTTCTTATCCTCTATGTACTTCTTTAATGATGAAGAAAAAGGAATGGGTAGTACATATGGCTTTAGAGGTATATAGGGGTGACTTCCTTCCTTGGTTTGCCATGGTTGATTAGTTTTTTATCTTCCTTTGTCTACATATTCTTCTCATTTTCCATCCTTAAATTCATGTCCTTGCCACTCCTCTAAAAATTACATTAACTTGTTCTCTAGGATTGGTTTCAAAGGTGTTGGGTAAGGTACCATTAGTTCTAAAGTTTAGAGCATTGTTGATTTGTCCCATTTAAACTTTAAGGTTATGGATGGAAAAAAAAAGTGATTTTTGCTAACAAGCTCAATTTTGGCATTTTTTTTATCATCTTATCTTTATACTCTAACCTATCTTATGTCTTAGTAATGAATTTTTTTCATGGGGTTTTCTAGGCTTGATTTCTTTTCTTAAGGTTGGTAATTTAGTGGTAGGGGTTGAAAACCATATGGTCCCTATGGCTAGGGATTTAAAGTATTTTTGTTTAACCAAGAGAAATTGGGGTGATTTCACCAACCAAGGTTATAAGTGTTAAAGTAAGGATTGTTAGATTGATAACTAAAGTTTCCAATAAAATTTACTTGCTATTGAATAAAGGGATTTTCTACTTGACAATCAACACTTTTGTGCCTATTTTCCTATAAAAATCGTACATTAGTTAAAAAAAAAAAAAAAAGGAGAAGACAATGCATTACAATTAAAAGAACTTTCAGTTAAAGATGATACCTAGGCTTATAATACTTGCAATGCATCCAAGTTTTGAATTTCGATACTTTCTTAAGTACACTTCTCTTATAAGCTTGATAGTTGTTATTGGTCATTGTCTTTATCATGTCATAGGTAACATCCATGGTTTTGTCTAAAAGTGAGCCTTCAATAATTGAATATATGGTGACCTTAATTTGCCCAAAAAGTCCAATGTAGAATCTATGCACATTTGACCATTTGGAATTTGGTGATTTAGGCATCTCCTTAAAAGATACTTGAATCTTTCTCAAGCATCATTTAAGATCTCCCCATCTTGTTGGCTAAATATAGTGATCTTGTTTCTAAGCCTCATCAACTTTGATTCAAGGAAGTATTTGTTGAAGAAGGCTTGACAAAGTTAGTCCCATGTAGTAATGCTTTTAGGATCCAATGAATTGATCCATGCGTTAGCCTTATCTTTGAAAGTAAAAGTGAAAATGAAAAGGCTTAGTCTTATTAAATCCACAGACATTTTGTCACAAAATCTCTAAAAAAATTTTTATATGAGCATTGGGATCTATATGAGAAAGGCTATGAAACTTAAGAGTGTTGGTAAACATTTAGACGAATACTAGTTTGATCTCAAAGTTGTTTTCATTGATGCTTTGTATATTGATAGCCGATTGTAAACCTTCAAGAAGTGATGTAGTGAATTCCTTCAATAGTCAATGGTGTCACACAAGATCCTTCTAAAAGCCTAGCCTTAAGGGTTTTAGTTCATAGTAAAAAAAAAGAAGAATAAGAGAAAATAATCAAATCAATAATAATAAAAGCTATAGACTCTTTCTTGAATCTCGTTAATTGGTTGCACCTTCTTCCTCAAAAATTCTTTACCTTGCTCCTTAATTGCTCGTTTATCTTTTATTGCTCTTTTCAAAGTTATGGGGTGATTCTTCATGCCCTAATTTATAGGGATTTACCTTAAATAATGCTTCAAAGGTGTTTCCATAGTAGGAAGCATGGTGGAAGGAAAAAGGAAAAGACCTTAAAGAGATTCCAAATCATGAATTGGAGTTTAAAAAGGCCCACAACCATATGCATGAGGAACATGACCATGTTTTGCTATAATTCCATCTTTTTTGCTAAATACCAGGATGCATGGTTATGCATTTTGGTTTCATTCTAATTTCTCCTTACTTGAATGAAGGCACGACCATAGACTTTGTAGACCATGGTCATGTGCTTTATCTTTCTTCTATTAACGGTGATGTGCTTCATCTTTCTTCTATTAAAGGTGATTTCCTTCACTCCAAACCTATAAAATAACAAATACCATGCATTAGGTCCATTTATATGCAAACTTATGTCATGAATGCATGGATTTAAAGGAGAATTAAGCTATAAAACATGTGAATTAACACTAAATAATATTCATAAACAATGTCAATACTCACTTTGAAAATCAAGAAGCTTTCAGTCGTGGTCTTGGAAATTAAATGAGCCAACTTATAGATCTATTAGCAAAAAGAAACCAAGGGACTTTACCTAACAAGACTGAGGAAAATCCTAAGGAGAACATTAAAACTATCATATTAAAATGCATAAAGGAGTTAGAAGATTCACCTCATAAACAAGTCACACCTCTTACTAAAGCTAAGGGTAAGGAATCTAAAAAGGTAAGTAAAACTTCAGATCATGAAACTCATACAGCTCCTAAATTATTTTTTATTCCAATATTCAACCCAAAAAAACCAAAAATTCCATGTCTCCAATGGTTGAATAAGGAAAAATTGGATAAAAAATATTTTAAGTCTCTTAAGGTGTTTAAAAAACTACATATTAACATTCCTTTTGCTAAAGCATTATAACAAATATTTGCCTATGTAAAATTCTTAAGAGAACTTTTATCTCACAAAAGGAACTTTAAGGAACATGAAATAGTGCAACTTACTGAAGAATGTTTGGCTATCCTTTTAAATAAACTACCACCTAAGCTTAAGGATCTAGGGAGTTTTACTATTCCTTGTACTATTAATAGTTCTCATATTGATAAGGCTTAATGTGATTTAGGTGCAAGTATTAATTTAATTCCTTTATTTGTTTTTGGAAATTGGGATTAAGAAAGCTAAAATCCATTAATGTTTCATTACAGCTAGCTGACTACTCCATTACTCATCCTAGAGTAGTAGAACATGTATTGGGCAAAGTTGACAAGTACATTCCTACAAATTTCATTATTTTTAATATGGAAGAAGATGAAAAAGCATCAATTATATTCAGTAGGCCATTCCTCATAACCATAAGAACTATTATTAATGTGAAATAAGGAAACTTATTCTTTGGATGCAAGATGAGCAAGTTGTCTTTAAAGTCTTTGATTCCCTTAAATACCCTAATGATTTTGAAAATTATATTGTAATTGGTAGTTTGGATATGACTTAAGATAGTGTTAAGACTATTTTTTAAGAAACATAAAAGGAGGATGTATTAGAGATTATTCTATTTCAAAGTCTTGGGTTAAAGGATGAGAAGTTATTGGTAGATCATGAAGTATAAGAAGTTGTTTCCTTTTTAAAAGCAAATTTAAAGGACTGCGCTTTTATGACCAACCAAAGTTATGAGTTAATTTTTAGAGGTGAAAAACCACAACCTAAGCCATCAATCGAATAACTTCTAAATTAGACTTAAAGCCTCTTCCATCTAATCTTAATATGCATTTTTCAATCCTCCTCCTTATTTAATTGTTATAAATTTATCTTATTTGATAGGCATGATGGAGGAAAAAGTTGTTGAAAATGTTAAGGGAGCTCAACAAAGCATTGGGCTAGAAAACATCTAACATCAAGGGACTAAGCCCATTGATTAGTACGCATAAGATCTTCATAAAGGAACAAAATTAACCACTAGTATAGCCTAAAGGAGACATAACCCAAATGTGAAAGAGGTAGTGAAGAATAACGACATAAAATTACTTAATGAGGTATTATATATTCTATCTCTTATTATCGTTGGGTTAGCCCTATTCAAGTTGTTCCTGGGAAAAGAGGTGTACAATGGTAATATAAATGAGAAAAATGAGTTATTTTCAATTAGAAAAGTGATGAGGTGGCGTACATGCAGTGGTTATAGGAAATTAAATAAGGCCACTACAAATACTATTTTCCATTACCATTTACTGATAAAATGTTTGAATGACTAGTTAGTCATAAGTTATATTATTATTTAGATGGTTATTTGGGTTATATGCAAATTCCTATGGCACTTGAAGATCAAGAGAAAACCACTTTTACATATCCATATGGAACTTTTATATGTAGACCAATGCCATTATGTATTTTTCTAGGTAAACTATGTTCCAGGTGGTATGGTCCATTTAAAGTTGTATATCCTTTTGGTGTAATCAAGATCCATAAGGCTAATAATGATACATCTAAAGTACATGAAAAAAATGCTAAGCATTATGAGGGACGCAACTATAATGTTCATGCTATTACTCTCAAATTATAAAAGTTATCTTAAAAAGGATGTTATAGTCAGGCTATTGACTATAAATTTAGCACTTCTAGAATGCAATCCAAATCTGCATTAATTTTGGGCTTATTAAATTTTATTAGTACGTTTTCATAGTTTTTTTTGTTCAACTTTACTTTTTTTTTTCAGCTTTACTTTAGGAAAATTGGAGATAGTCTCAATATAAAGTGCATAAAGGAAAAAAGTTCAAAAGTCCTTGAGGGACTAGCTTATGATAAGCACATGATAGGGGTATGATATTGCCACAATTTTGTTGATTAAGTGCATGACATGCAAATGATAGGTTCATATTATGTACTTTGTTCTCAACCAAATATATAGGGCATTTATATTCTAATGATACATAAAGGAGCACACTTTCAAGTCCTGATCTGTACAAGTTATAACTGTCGCAAACTATAATATCAGGGCAGTATCTCCTCTCTCATTTTTTTGCTTACTTTGATTAATATTTGGAACAATATTGAGTTTGTTGGACTAGGTGGTTAAACCTATGTCATAAGCCTCTTTTGATCTTGACAATGAAGATTTATCAGTTCTAATGCTTTGATTAAGTGTTATTTTATAGATTATAAGATTTATTTTCATTGAAAGTTGGATGACAATTAAAATCTCCATCTTTAAGGAGAACATCTAAATTCACAGTCGATATCCCTTAGATTGCGACCGCGACATTGCTATAAGGATGGATGGAGATAAACCTGAGGAATTCATGGGCGAATTCACAACCATGACTCAACTGAAGAGAGCATTGATCTATTCATAGAGGAATTCACAGTAACATTCGCATCATAGGTCGCGACCATGAATTTCATTGTAACAAAGGAGGGAACTAAAGTCACAACCATAGCAAGCCAAGGCAACCGTTAGAAATAAAAAATTACAATAGCGAATATTTGGTCATGACTGCGACTCTAAAAGATATAGTTTTCATCACTAAATACAAGAATATGCGGTCTCAATTGCACCTAAGAGAAGGCTAACTCGCGACCGTTACTTTTGAGTAGTTGGTTGAACACAACGACTACATTTCTTGGACAACCAATGGGTTAAAGACACGTAAACTAGCCATTAGACACAAAATGAGGTTCTCTATCGCAATTTTTAGCTCCTCAGTGCAAATTGGAAATTCGTGATAACAAAATAAGAGTAATGACTTCCACCTAAAAGCAATTAATGCAAAATCTACCTAGCACAACTTGGAGATTTTGGGATAGTTTTTGAGTAATGTCTCTTTGGTGGATGTGGGCTATAAATACTCCACCAAAGTTATGTAAATGCAAAAGATTCCATTAATTAGAACCAAACTCTTGCCAATTTACTACTCATTCTTCTTACTCTTCTTTATGTATTATTGATTGTTTGGTGTGAGCAATAAACACCTTTATAAGTAGGTTGAGAATTAGCCTAGAATCTAAAACTCTTGTAAGAGGTTGAAGTGTGAGCCTATCCAAAATACTTGTGAGAGATTTTTGTGTGAGCCTAAAAATACAAGTTGTAAGGGTTTTGTATGAGCCATAAAATACAAGTTGTATAAGTTTGGTGTGAACTTGAAAACACCAGTTTAGTTGAGTGAAATACCCAAGTGTGAAGAATTTGGGAGTGGACGTAGGATTTGTTAACACCCAAACCACTATAAACTTCTTATGTTGACTTTTCTCTTCTTCTTCTTAACTTCCTAAACACCTTAACCTTCTTTTTAATTTTAAATCAGCCATCAATTTAACCCATCTTCTTGGTGCACTAAACCAACAAGTGGTATCAGAGCCAAGTCTTACTTTAAAGCTTAATTGTATGAGTAAAGATCATGGCACAAAAAGGAATCCATACTCATCTTAAGCCATATTTTAATGGAGCAAACTATACTCATTGGAAGTAGAAGATGGAAATCTATTTGGATAGTGATGTGGTAGACCTCTAGGATATTATTGCAAGGGAATGGAAGTCACCTACCAAAGTAGTAGATGAAAGTGAGGAGTTAATCCCTAAAGAAAAGTGCGTTGAAGCTCATAGGATATCCAATGGCAGAAATAAAAGAGTCATGACAATCTTTCTAAGTTCTCTCTCAAGAGAAGAAATTGAAAGGGTCCAACATGGCCTTAGTACCCATGGGATTTGAAAGGCCTTGGAGAATTATCATGATGGCACCACCTTGGTGAAATCTAGCTGACTTGAGATGTATGTGACAAAGTGGGAGCTATTTATGATGAAGGAGGAAGAAAGCATCACAGATATGACAAATAGAGTCCTTGCAATCCTTATAGACATAAAGAAGTTTGGGATAGTTCTCACCAATCATGAGGTAAATTTTAAAATTCTAAAATCTCTACCTCTTGAAAAATTTGGTGCAACGATGTGTAGCATCCAAGAGTCCAACCCAGAGATAGGAAAAGTGCCAATGGATGTCTTAATAGGCAAACTCTTAACTCATGAGTTAGCCTTGAAGAAGGATGAAGAAATGAAGAGAATGAGAGGTCAAGGAGAGAAATCTGAAAAACCAAAAAAAAGGACCTTGGCACTTAAGTCCTCATCAAAGGATAAGAAAGCAGAAGTAGCCTCAAGTGAAGAGGAAGTGACAAAAAGGAGGACGAGCTTGCAATGCTTTCGAGAAGAACTACGAAGCTGATTAGAAGAAGGAAAGAAAGAAGAAACTTCAAGAAAACAACTCTAACTCCCAAAGAAATATCAAATGATGTCACTTGTTATGTGTGACAAGCAAGGCCACATCAAATATGATTGCCCCAAGTTAAAGAAGAAGAGGAAAGGGGACGAAGAAAAAAGAAAAAGCTTCATGGCTGATAGCTTAAGTGAAGAAGATGAAGAGGACAAGGTTGCAAACCTATGCTTCATGGCTTAAGAGGATTCATCTAATGAGGTAAGTTCTTCACCTCACTCTTATTCTAAATTTAATGAATTAGATGATGTGGATGATGAGCTTTTAGAAGCTCTCACCATGAAATGTGACAAATATAAGTCATAAATGAAAACTTATAAGAAGAAGTGCACTAAATTAGAGGATGAATTCAAATCCCTAAATAGTCTTATAAGTGAATTGAGGGCTTTAACTGAAGAACTCAATAAGTTTATTGAGAGACTATCTAAATCATCTTTATCTCTAACTTTATTAAGAAAAGAAAATTACTCCTTAAAAGGTGCAGTCATTGAGCTTAGAAACTATATTTCTAAGTTGGATACACTTATTGTATCATAAAGACCTCCCTTAGTTAGGCATGGTCTAGGCTTTAATGGAGCCTCTTCTTCTACACCTTTATTCACAACATTCCTCAGCACCTCAAACTTTAAGTATTGAGGTTATTGAAAAGAAAAGTGTTCAAAGCACTTAACTACCATTGCCTAAGGGCAAAGGAAAGGTGCAACAAGGCTCAAGGCCTATTTCTAAGAAGGCCAATCATGCATACATGTACAATAAAAAGCATGTTCATTCAAACACACATACAAAATTTGCTCCTACACCCATTCATACATGTTCATGCTTACAAACACATCGTGTTGGTATGAAGAAATCCTCCACTCATACTAAAGTAATGCATTGGAGAAAGAAACATAGGTCTAAAATTTAATGCCACTATTGCATGAAGTATGGACACATAAATGTTTATTGCTACATTAGGATGGCACACCTCGAGTTGGAGGATCCTTCAAAACCTAACCCCCTTAGACCTAAGTATGCTTAGATACTAAAGCAAAGATGATTTACTTATGTTGTGTAGGGGTGTTTGGTAGCCACCAATGAAGCAAATGATTAGCATGTGGATAAAGGATGCTCAAAGCATAGGAGAGGCAATAAAAAGCTATTCATAACCCTAAAAGAAAAAGAGGGTGGCAATGTCACATTTGGAAATAATGCCAAGGGTAAGGTAATTGGCATTGGGACCATTGGTAAGAATGGTTATTCTTTAATTAATGATGTTTTATATGTTGATGGCTTACAACATAACTTGCTTGGTGTAAGTCAATTGTGTGACAAAGGTAATAAAGTCACCTTTGACACTAGAATGTCGAGTTACCACTTTGGTGGATAAAAAGGTAGTTTTTAAGTGTGAAAAAAAGGGCAATACCTACCTAATTGACTTAGACAATTTGGCTAACTAATCCTTTAAGTGTCTTATAACTCTTAGTAATGAAGCTTGGCTATGGCATAGAAGACTTAAACATGATAGCATGGAGCTCTTACAAAGCTTATCAAAGGGAAAGCTAGTGGAAGGTCTTCCTAAGCTAAGGTTCTATAGAAACAATACATGTGTTCCTTGCCAAATAAGGAAGCCACATCAATCTTCTTTCAAAGAAAATAATATTGTAAATACATATAAACCTTTTCAATTAATTCATACAAACTTAATAGGACCTGCTAAGAGTGCTAGTTTAGGTGGAAAACATTATGCACTAGTCCTAGTTAATGATTGCTCTAGGTTTACTAGGGTTTCCTTTCTAGCTCATAAGCATGATAATTTTGATGCTTTTAAAAGTTTTGCAAAAAGGATTCAAAATAAAAAGGGTTACTTCATTTATTCTATAAGAAGTGACTATGGAAAAGAATTTCAAAATGAGTCTTTTCAATCTTATTGCTTAGAGAATAGGATTTTTTATAACTTTTCTATTCCTAAAACACCACAATAAAATGGTGTTGTAGAGAGGAAAAATAGGACACTAGTAAAGATGGCTAAAACTATGCTCAATGAGTATTCATTGCCAAATTACTTTTGGGCTGAAGCTATCAATACTTCATGTTATATTGCAAATTGAGTTTTCAAAAGACCCATTCTTAATAAAAAATTTTATGGGCTATGGAATGGTAGAAAGCCTCTATTAGCATAGCTAAGAGTTTTTGGATGTAAGTACTATATCTTAAATACCAAGGATAATCTTAGGGAATTTCATTTAAAACTAATAAAGGAAATTTCTTAGGTTATTCCACCACTAGCAAAGCCTATAGGGTCTTTAATAAGAGTTTAATGGCTATTGAAGAGTCTGTGAATATTGTGTTTGATGAATCTAGTAAGCTTGATCTTGGGAAAGGTTCTTTTATTGATGATCTTAGTGATTTTAAGAAATTTGATTCAAAACATACTATAAGAGAAAAGGATGAGGACCATGATGGAAGCAAATCATCAAAAGAAGATAAAGATCCTCAACATTAAAAAGTGGAATCATCTAACCAAGATTTTCCTAAGGATTGGAGATTCTCTAAGCACCACCCTATAGACCTAATCATTGGTGATACTTCAAAGGATGTAAGTACTAGATCTCAACTCAATACTATAGATAATAATCTTGCTTTTGTTTCTCAACTTGAGCTAAAATCTATTGATGATGCTTTTGATGATGAGAGTTGGGTGATTGTTATGCAAGAGAAACTAAACCAATTTGAGAGAAACAATGTGTGGGAACTTGTTTCTAGGCCTAAGGAACACACAATTGTAGGTTACAAATGGGTGTTTAGGAATAAGTTAGATGAGCAAGAATTCATCATTAGAAATAAGGCCATATTGGTTACTAAAGTTTACAACCAAGAGGAAGGCATTGACTATGATGAAACCTATGCCCCCATAGCATGGTTAAAGGCCATTATGATTCTTTTGGCATATGAATGTCACATGAATTTCAAACTATTTCAAATGGATCTCAAAAGTGCTTTTCTAAATGGTGTTATTAGGGAGGAAGTTTATGTTGAACAACCTCCTAGTTTTGAATCACATACTTTTCCAAATTATGTTTTCAAATTGAAAAGAGCATTGTATGGTTTGAAATAAACTCCAACAGCTTGGTATGAAAGGCTTAGTTGTTTTCTTTTGCAAAATGATTTTGAAAAGGGGAAGGTTGACACAACTTTGTTTGTTAAAAGGCATAATCATGATACACTAATATTGTAAATTTATGTTAATGATATCATTTTTGGTGCTACTAATGAATCTCTATGTGAGGATTTTGCTAAGTGTATGACTAGGGAATTTGAGATGAGTATGATGGGAGAGCTCAAGTTTTTCCTGGGTCTATAAATCAAGCAACCCAAATAAGGGATCTTCATCAACCAAGCCAAATACACAAAGGACATTCTCAAGAAATTTGGCATGGAAGGATGTAAAGTAACAAAAATACCAATGAGTGCTAACATCAAATTAGACAAGGACGAATCGAGTAAGTCAGTTGATTATAAGAGATATCAAGGTATGATTGGTTCTCTACTATATCTTACTGACTTTAGACCTGATATAATGTTTAATGTATGCATGTATGTTAGGTTTCAATCTTGTCCTAAAAAATATCATTTGAATGTTGTTAAAAGGATTTTTTTAATTATTTACATGGCACAATGCATCTAAGTTTATGATATCCTAGAGATTCCTCATATAGCCTCATAGGTTACTTAGATACAGATTATGATATTAGTCTTCTAGATAGAAAGAGCACTTCTGGAACTTGCCAATTTATAGGAGAGTGTTTAGTGTCTTGGTTTAGTAAGAAGCCAGTTTCAGTTGTCTTATCTACTGCCGAAGCTGAAAATGTAGTAGTGGGTTGTTGTTGGACCTAAGTACTTTGGATGAAATAACAATTAAATGATTTTAGCAAAGTTGTTGAACACATTCCCATCAAATGTGACAACACTAGTGCAATAAATCTTTGAAAAAATCCCATCCAACACTCTAGGAGCAAACATATAGACATTAGGCATCATTTTCTTAAAGATCATGTCCAAAATGGTGATGTAATGTTAGAATTTATAGACACAAATCATCAACTTGCGAACATTTTAACAAAACCTCTCCATGAAGAAAGGATGAACTTCATTAAGAGCGAGTTGGGAATGCTTGATGGAAGCTCCCTAAAGTAAAAAATTAGATCCTTCTGAAATGTTTTTTATTTGTTGCATTATTCCTTGTTGAATGATTGCCTTATGTGATATATGTGATATTTATCTCTTTTGATGTCTTAATTTTATGTGCAATTGTGTCTCTCTATGCCAATTTGCATAAATTAGACATCAATATATTAAATGGATTATAACTTAGATAGTCAAGTCTTATCATTTCATAGTTACCTTTTATGAGTTGTAATTCGAGGTCAATATTCCTTGGTTCACAGTCGAGAATTATAGGTACTCATCATTTGGCTGTCAACCAACAATTCACAATCGCGACATTCATTCCCCACCATGAATTTGTTTAAATTTTAAATCCTTTGACCATTGAAAGCGCCATTTCCTGAGGATTTTATCCATTACTCATATTTTTTAGAATTAGCGATCGCGACTTTAGGTAACTACCATGCATTTAAGTGATTTGATTTCCAACCGATGGCACTATTTCATTTAATGCCTATGTTACTATTTTTGGTCATTTTCACCCCCTTTCTTGGCATATATAAACCCTTCAAATAATGTTTCTATTCACTCCTGCTAAAAATCTTCATCTCTCTTCTTCCTTACTCTTATAAACCTTCAAATATTTTTTCATTCTCAAATGGCCCCCAAGAAAGCCTCAAGAGGAGATGGGAAAGGCAGTAGCATAGCCTTCTTGACCACCATATTTACACATGATGAAAGAGATCACGAAAGAGGAGAAAGATCAATACAAGGCAAACACCTCTAAGATTATCCTATCAAACAAAATCCCTTCCACTTTCCTTTTTAAGTTGTTGGGTATCAAAGACGAGATCCACGCATTTCTCTCAAACCTGGGATGAAACGAATTTATTTTTCGTGATGAGCCTAGCTATGAAAAGATCATGCAAGAATTTATGTGCACCATGACTCTAAGTCAGAGAGCAAAATCACACTGGCCAATGCAAGTTTGTATTTTGAGCCTTTGGGGACCCTTTTTTTATCACATTTAAATAACTTTCTAATCTATTTAATCTTCAAGTCAGAGATGACATTCTGTTCATCATCTCCGCTCTTGATATCATCTATTCTAAATTCTGGTCTGAAATTTCCATCAAGACCAAACATGACCCCAAAACTTCATTAGCCAAACACATTCGTACCTTACCTTTTTTGCTACTTCATCATATCATCACCTTCTCTGTTAACATAAGAGAGGATGGTAACGAAAAGGCATCCTCAAAAGATCTTGCTTTCCTTTTTTATCTTACCAAAAACAAATCCATACAAACTGGACGCTATCTTGTGGATCAATTGATCCACATGCGCACAAAGCCTAAAAGTCAGTTTCTTCTTCTTTCCTATGTCACTACCATCTATCGATACGTCGGTGCTCTTAATAAGAAAAATGAAAATTTTCTCACTAAGAAGTTTCTCCATTCACAAAATTTTTTGAACCTCCCCTACCTCATCAGTGTAAAAGTCATTCACCCTAATTCCTATACATACATTTTTGGTGTTTTTGAAGCCAAGAAACTACAGTCTTCCTAAGCCTCCAAAAGAAAAAGGTTTGTCATTGAAGAGAGTGTTCAACCTTGTTGGCCCTAGGCACCAGAAAGAGGGGTTAAATTGGTATATAAAAAAAAATTTAATGAGGATAAAGAAATAAGTAGAAGAGAAGACACATAATTTATAGTAGTTCGAGTATAATCAGCCCTATGTCCACTCCCCAATTCTCTGCAATGGGGTGTTCCACTAACTCAAAATGGTGTTTCTAAGCTCACACTTAACTTTTACACTTTGTGTTTCAAGGCTCACACAACAACCTTTACACTTTGTGTTTTCAAGACTCACACAATAACCTTTCTTATAAGTGTTTTCTAAGGATCACATTAAAATCTCTCTTAAGTGTTTTCACAGTCTCACACTATAACCTTTCTTACAGTTGGTGTTTAATGCTCACACCAAATAATTAGAATCTCATAGAGAGTAGAAGAAATAGAGTAACAAAAGATTGAGAGCTTTAACACAAGTAATGAATTCTTTATCTCTCTCATTTATCACTATTTGGTGGAGTATTTATACCCCATACCCATCAAAGAGACGTTAGACTTTAAAGCTCAACAAATTTCTAAGACATGCTAGGTAGATTCTACATTAATTGCATGTCAGGTAGGAGTCGCAGTCGCTACTGATCAATCGCAGTCGCGAAATCCAAATTTCCATATGGGAGCTAAAAATTGTGGTGAAAAAACCTATTTTATATCTAACGGCTAGTCCACGTGGCATTTTCTCATTGGTCCATCAGGCAAATATAGCAGTTGCATTCTAACTGCCCATAAAAGTCGCGATTGCAATTCTTCTTTATACAGGATGTGACTCATAACGTGAATTCTTTTGTTTGAAAGACAATATTCTTCTTCTTGAATCACAGTCGTAACCTAAAATATTGCCCCCGTTTATTTTATTCTCTAATGGATACCTAGGACACTTGGCATGTTATGATTATGGACTTGTTTCACTCTTTAATCACTTTGAAAGTCGCGATCATGACTGAGGCGTGACACAGACCGTGAATTCGTCTGTGACTTTGACACTCCCTTCATTGGATGAGTTACAGTAATGATGATGCTCACAAATCCGTCTAGCCAAGTTTCACCCTATCCTTGAACTAAGTCACAGTCACAAATTACAAACCACTAACTGCAAATTTGGATGAACTTTCTTGAAGATTATGCAATTCTTCCAACTTCTAATTGAAAATCTAACTCAATTATGCAAAACAGCACTCAATTAAATCATTAGGATTGATCAATCTCCTTTGTTAAGATCAAAAGAGGTCCAAGACTTAAGATTATCCATCCTAGTCCAACAAACCTATTCCACCTCCCCAACCTAAGCCCAAAACCAAAATCTCTCTTACCTCCATCAACAGGAAATTATACAAGATGATGAGGATGATGAAGAGATGTTTTCTCCTCCTCTCCCACCTATATAGGGATTTGGTGGACTTACATAAAAAAGTAGGTGCTCCTCCCTACCATCTCCCAGACTTTGAGGATTGGAAGGACACACTGGAAGAGAAGGATAACTAAAAGGTTGAAGAGGGCAATGAAGCTGAAGGTGAAGGAGATAATGAAGATAGAGGATTCTAGAGATGATGACAGTTCTCCTATCTTTTAGTTTGTCTTTAGGGTTTTTTTTCTCTATTTATTAAAATTCTTAATGTAAAGTTGTTGATCCCACAAATTATTAAATACATAAGTGTTTGTTTTTTGCAATTCATTATATCAAATGTTATGTGATTATAACTTATATGTTATCTTTTTTGTTTGGCTTTCTATGACTCCTCTATCTCAATTTATATGCCACTTTTATTTTTAATATTCACCCACTTTTTGATCTTGCCAAATAGGGAGAGAATAAGATTGAAAGAAAATAAGTAATGTGCATAAGAAAAGCATAAGTTGAGGGGAAGCAAGTTCTAACCTAGAATAATTACAATTATTTGATCATTGACAAGAATCCTTTGATTATTCTTTAATTATCTTATCATTGACCATCCTAACTTAACAACTCGTGCATTTATTTTTCTTTAAGATCAATCTAAGTTGTCAAAATCAAAAAAGGGGAGATTATTGGACTAGGTTGGTTAAACCTATGTCATAAGCCTTTTTGATTTTGATAATGTAGATTGATCATTTCTAATGTTTTAATTAAGTGTTATTTTACATATTATAAGATTTATTTTTCATTGAAAGTTGGACGAAAGTCAAAATCTTCGCCTTTAAGAAGAACATCCAAATTTGTGGTTGATATCTCCTAAATCATAGTTGCGACATTGCTATAAGGAGGGATGGAGCTAGGCTAGAGGAATTCGCGAGCAAATTCATAATCGCAACTCAATTGAAGAGAGCATTGATCGATTCACAGAGGAATTCGCAATGGCATTCACATCATAGGGCGTGACTGCGAATTTCATAGTAGTAAAGAAGGGAACCAAAGCCATAGTCATAGTATGCCAAGTGTCCAAGGCAACCATTGGAAATCAAAAATCATGATGGTGAATATTTAGTCGCAATCGCGACTCTAGAAGATGTAGTTTTCATCACTAAACTGAAGAATTTGCAGTCTTAGTCGCACTCAAGAGAAAGCTAACTTGTGATAATGACTTTTGAATAGTTGGTTGAACACAACAGCTACATTTCTTACACAATCAATGGGTTAAGGACACATGGACTAGCCATTAGACATAGAATGGGGTTCTCTATCACGATTT
This sequence comes from Omphalea diandra, assembly GCA_949677035.1. Taxonomy (NCBI): domain Eukaryota; kingdom Viridiplantae; phylum Streptophyta; class Magnoliopsida; order Malpighiales; family Euphorbiaceae; genus Omphalea; species Omphalea diandra. The sequence goes on along the minus strand of CATIWR010166238.1, from coordinate 19,029 downwards.
TTAGCTCCTCAGTACAATTAGAAAATTCGCGATCGCAAAATAAGAGTAGCGATCGCTACTTCTGCCGGACAAACATTTAATGCAAAATCTACTTAGCACAGCTTGGAGATTTTGGGATAGTTTTTAAGTAATGTCTCTTTGGTGGATGTGGTCTATAATACTCCACCAAATTGATGTAAATGCAAGAGAATTCTATTAATTATAACAAAACTCTTACCTATTTACTACTCATTCTTCTTACTCTTCTTTATGGATTGTTGATTGTTTGGTGTGAGCAATAAACACCTTTGTAAGTAGGTTGAGAGTTAGCCTAAAATCTAAAACTCTTTTAACAGATTAAAGTGTGAGTCTATCCAAAACACTTATAAGAGGTATTTGTGTGAACCTAAAAACACAAGTTATAAGGGTTTTGTATGAGCCATAAAACACAAGTTATATAAGTTTGGTATGAGCTTGAAAACATGAGATTGGTTGAGTGAACTACCCAATTATGAAGAATTAGGGAGTGGACGTAGGGTTTGTTAACACCTGAACCACTATAAACGTCTTGTGTTGATTTTTCTTTTCTCCTTCTTAACTTCCTAAACACCTCAATCTTCTTTCTAATTTTAAATCATCCACCAATTCAACCCTCCTTCTTAGTGCCCTTAGCCAACAGAGTTTAAGTTTGGGGGAAGGTTTTTTTTTTATTTCTTTAAAATTTTGAAAATGATCTATTAATTTTTAGCTTTCTTCTGATATTCAATACCATGTCTATTGAGTTTAACTTTGGATTAGCTTATATTATTAACTCTATTTAGAAATGACATGGACAGTATGCAATTGTTAATAGTATGTGATTATTCAATTTATCAAGTTTGTTATTCCCTTAGTCATTGGATAAGGAAATTAGAGTTGGCATGATTCAATGCGAGTAAAAACTTCTCTTATTATGAGATTTTGAGTCTTATTGAGCTTAAATCTTCAACATTTATCACCTTGTTCTTTGATTAAGTACATTCATATTAGGCTTGAACTCTAGAATTTACATCATATACAAATTAAGACTACATATTGAATTTGAGCTTAAAGATGATTAAGGCATTAGAATTAACCTTTTTTAACTTTCTTAAAACTACCTACTGTTTTTTATAATCCCTTAGTTAACCCCTTTGAGCTATTCTTTCCTTTTCTTTCTTGTTATACCATAACATATAGCTAAATAGAGTTTTTCTTTGATTTAGAGCCCCATTATTTTAAACCCTCAACATATCTAATTGAGTCAATTTAAGTTCTTATGTTATTATTTAAGAAGCTTAATTTATGGGATGGTTATACATAGATTAAAAGTTCTAAAATTAAAAAGAAAAAAGAAAAAAAAATAAGCCATTTCATGGTAGGGACTAATCTCACCTTAAGTATGGCAACAATAACCTTGTGTATGGAGCTAGCGAAAATAGAGAGAACTAACCTCTCTACATGAGACCTACTATGGCTTGAACAATTAAATAATCACTTGGAAACAAAGAGAATAAAAGTAAAATCAAGTGCTTATTTAGTATGCCATCCTAGTGTGAATTAATAGATACAAGTCTATTGATTTTTTAGAAATTTTGTAAATGCTTGATTGATTCAATTAGATGTTTAAGCCTAGTTTTATCTTTTATCATACCTTTTCCTTAACCTCATTACAACTCGAGAAAGACCTTTTTTTTATTTGTACTTGAATTTGTGTTTAATAATGGAAATTAGATTAAAGTGCAAACTTATGGTAGCTTTTGCGTAATATTGAATTTGAAGTGTTACATTTACTTTACCTTTGAACACTTTTTGAGTGACTTGAGTGATACCAAGGTGAGGGTTGTTGAATCATGTTTACTTTAGTTACCTTTGAATTTGACTAAGTTAATACCTTCTTAAATAGATTCCACGATTTATTATACTACGAACCTATTGTGATATAGAATTGTCAAATTCAAATAGATTATATAAAAACTTGAGTTGAATCTTTAGATTATGGTATTATACAATTAAAGGATAGATTAAATTATTGTTTTTGGGTTGCTTAAAGACAAGCAAGGACTAATTGTGGGGGAGTTTTTAATAAGTTATTTTAACATTTTTTTAGGTTATTTCTAGTTTAATTTTAGGTTTAATATTATTAATTTAGTTGGTTCTTCATGTTTCTTTGCTAATCTATTGTAATTTTAGTTTAAATTTCTTGATATTTAGGAAATTTCTTGGTGATTAAATGCAAAGAAGATGGAGCATGGCAATAGCATGTTATGGACATGATTGTGCAAAATCTAGATTACAAATTTAAAGAGGAAAATTGTATAGACTCATCATAAATAAGAAGTTTTGAGCTTCAAAGAATCAAATAAGAAGTTTTCTTCAAGGTGTTCCTATTTTGCACCAATTTAGGCAATTTTGAGCTTTAAGTGCCATCATAAAAAGAATGAAGATTTGGTTTTTCAACAACTTTTGCTTGGGATTAGTTTCTCAAAATTCAAGCAAGGGAAATTTGTGCCTTTGAATAGAAGAAGATTTTGGGATTTTAAGGTGATCAAGCTTCAATTCTCAGGTCTTTCTACTTTTATCTCCCTTTCCTTATTAATTCTATGATATTAAACATGATTTTTAGTTTAATTATAGCTTTTAGCTTCATGATGTACTAAATCCCCATTGTTGAGGCTATGGTGGTTCTTAACCTAACAATTACATTATATTATGATTTAATACAATTTTCAAGAGAATATGCTTTATTGTTCTTAATGCTTAATAAGTTGATCAAATCAACATGATTATAGTTAATTAGCTTACTTGAGCAATTGAGTTAATTGATCGAACGTATAAGGCATTTTATAGATATAAATTATGCATGATCAAACTTAAGTTAATCCATTTGGTTGTTTGATTATTTAATAAAGGTTTTCCATTGAGTTTAATGCATCCTTAACTTAGTTCTTTTACTTGATCAATTAAAAGGATTAAATTAAGGATAGAATTAACATATCATGATCATTAAATATTGATTGATTTAGGAAAAATTACTATCTTATAAAGAACATAATCAATTGTATAGATCTTAATTGCATAATTGAAAGATTAAGTGAAGCCTAAAGTCTTAGCTATCATCATAAATTACCTTGAATTTATTGAGATCATTGCTTTCTTATTTAGATTATTAGTTCATTAGTTTAACATCTAATTTAGTACATTGAAAATCCACTTAATTGGTTATCTAAATAACATAAAGGTTTTTAGGATCTAGTGCTTCTAATTAATCCTTATGGGAATGATATCTAAAATCATCTTCATATATTATTTTTATGATAGATTATGCTTACTTTTAGTTAAATTGCATTTTACATGTGTCATAATTCAATAGAAAAACTCACTTAAGCTTTAACTCCTAATGCCTTATCCAAATTTATAGAATTGTAATTTGCTTAAAAGAATTACACCTTATTTTATTGCAAAAGCAGTCCATTGTAGATGCTCAAGAAAATTTGCAATCTATTCTTTAAGTGTTAATCTATAAATAAGTGTCCTTACCAGCCATAGTTATGTTATAGAGGAGCACCCTAACTAGTTCAAACATCCACCATTCAAATGTCCTAGCTAACTGTAAAACTCAAAGGTATCTCCACCTTATCTTGAGTTTTACTAACACATCATATGCAGTGAATACAAGTCTTCTTATTCTAATGGTAATTAAATTGCATATAAATAATATATCAATTTGCTAAATGTGTAATAACTATAATATACATTCAGATGTTGCATAAAATGTAAAATTTTAACGGCAACATTTTAAGAGTTATAATAAGAGATGTCTACTTATAATGTGATATCTAATATCCTTCTCTCATGAATAAAACCTTAAGCCCATGACCTCTTCTTTTACTTTGCAAGGACTATGAGAATGCATACCATAATTTACTAATTAAAATATGAAATCAAAGAGAAAATAAAGCTAAAACCCATCTTCGACCCTAAAAGTGTTGTTTAAAACCCCTATGACCTTTTAACTATGCATGACTATTTGTAACCCTAAAATAAATCCTAAGTCATTCTAGAGTGATATACAATATGAAATTAGCATAAAAATATAAAATGAAGGCCAATCATTGAATTAACCAACCTAACCTTATCATATATTCTAAATTAATTAAAAATAAGTTAAAAAAACATAAGCTATAAGGTATAAAATTTTTGTTTAGAAAGATCTAAGATGATTTAATAAGAATCTAGCAAACAGGTTGAAAAGAGAAAAAAGTTATAGGAACACTTAGATCCTTGATACAAAGTTAAGATTAAAGTTTTAGATGATGTTTAGAACATGTTTAGTGCGTAGATCTATAGTTTCAAATCAAAGTGTTTGGGTAAATGAAAAAAACGTTTAAGAGGGAAAATGAGAAGGGCTTTAACCATGTTTAGGAAGGTGCCATGGTTGTGTTCTCATAACATGGCCATGGTAAATGACTTGTAGCTCCTATAACCCTAATAGAATCATGGCAAGTTACACATGACCTTGTTGCTTGAAAACCCTCCAAACATCCATTTTTTTCAAAAGCATTTTGAGTTAGTTATAAAGGTATCATGTCTTCCATTATTCCAACTCACTTCTAAAAATTGAAAATCATCACAAAAGGACATCCTAAACGAGAAACAAACACATCAAAGGAAAACATAGGACTTACATATGTCATTAGGTGACTGGTTGTCAAATTATGACATACATTTGGTAGTTGTTCCTTTCGATATCTATGAGCTATGTAGAGCAATGTTTTCATAAAAGGACCGGATTGGTCAATCGGACTTGTAAAATTGAAAATTAGTTAGTGGTTCGTCTAGTATAGTATTAAGAATCGGTCAACTAAAGAATTAATCAAAATTAGAAAAACCAATCAAAACAGTCCAAAATCAAAAATTGTATTAATCGGTTTAACCTAAAATTTTCTTTTAGTGAAAAAATTTTAAATTTTTAAAAATTACACTATTTGATTCAAATTAAATTTTAAAACTAGTTTTCATTATTTATCATATTATATATTTTAAATTTTTTAAATAAATATTATTTATATATTATTTAAAAAATAAAAAATACCATAGAAACCGGACCGATCGAATTAGTCAAACCAAAAAATGGTCAACCGACCAATTGCATCTCAGATTTTAAAAACATTGATGTAAAGTGGAGGAAGAATAGATTTCCTATTTATTCTTACTTATCAGTTTTCAAAACAAGCTTGGAATCGAATGTTAATTACCTCTGCTAATTTCTGATTGGTATAATAAGGTCCATTTGTTTTGTAAACGTGCTATAAGAAAAAGTCTGTTGTGTACAAAATGTTATCTTTTGCTACTATGTACTTTCTGTGGATGGCTAGGAATCAGAAATGCTTCCAACATAATGGTCTAGCTGTTGTAATAGTTTGTAGCAGGGTGCTAGAGGCAGTTCGATTCAAACATATTGGATTATAATGGGTTTTGCTAGGTGTTAGCTACATTTTGGAGCGGTTGATGTACAGAGTTATACAGTTAATACTGCATAAGGAGCCGCTTATGGGGAGTTTAGTCCTCAATAAAGCTGATGCAGCTGCAGTAGTTAGTTGTGTTTAATTTAGTTAATTTTGGCTGTTAATTGTGGATAAAGATGATTAGTCAGCTTGTTAACTTCTTGGGTCTGTATATATGAAACGCTTTTACAAGTCATCAATACAAGAATCATTTTTCCCTTCTCTCAGTTACGGTTTACAAACTTGTTAACGGTGTGGATTTTCTATAATACAATTTTTTTTATTCATAAAAAAATAAACTTATTCAAGAATTTAAAGTATCTTGCAAAAATAAAAATAATGTAGTTGTAAATGGTTGTTCTGGTTGCATCTTTGGCAAGCTCTGTAGGTCAAAGGGATTTGAAATGCATTTTTCTTTTGCGAATACTTTAGTTTGAGTTCTTATCCATTTTTTTTTTTTTTTTTAAATAATGATAGGTGGAGATGATATTTACAGTATATCACTCTTAAGATATTATTTGATAATTGTTTTTAAAAAATAAAATAAATAATTTCATCATTCCGTATTTATTTTCTTTATAAATCTATTTAGATCAATTTTTATATTCACTTTATAGACTTTTTATAATTGTATCACATAAATTAAAACAAGTACATACAATCTTTACGATAATAATAATTTGTTTGATATTCGTTTTTTTTTTATACATATGTAATTATTCAACTGTTGTATTTTATTTTTTCAAATTTATAATTATAAAAATTAAAAAATTAATTAAATATAACACAAAAGGCAACAACTATTTGTCTCCAGTCTCTAGAATAATCCTTTGTCTATTTTTTTTAAAACAATAAAGGAAATTATAGGGCTTTCTCCAAACTTGAAGTTGGAACAAGGTGGAATGATTTGGAAGCCTCCCTTGCGTTAGTGTGCAGCCTATAAACAACTCCAACCTAACTATTTATCTTGCTTCTTAGCTAGCGAATAAGCCAGAAAGAAAAGCAAAGGGCACACACCCAAGTCCGTATACATTCTCCCTAAAGTCCTTATAACCCTAACCAAATTGAGAGACATGTATGTTTAATTAATCCAAATTACCTTTTGGATCAAATTGATCATATCAAAAAAATAAATACAATTTTGTATAATATCTTATGATTATTTTAGCCTTCACATAAAAGTAGTAGATGAATTTTAATTAAAAAAAATAAAAGAAGATCATCGTAGTCATTTTGCAGTGTATTAATTAATACATTTATCTTTACAAAAATTTTGATCTTGATCAATTTGATCTAATTAACAGTCTTTTTATTTAATTAACCAAATTGAATTTGATCGTAACCAACTAACAGCATTATTAATGAGGGAACGAGAACTTTTATTGCGTCAAAAGACAGTATGATTTCTCGGATGTTATGATCATTTGAGAAGTTTAAAAGTCAATAATAATAATAATAATAATAATAACAGCAAAATAGAAAAAAATAAACCTAAATAATAAATAAATAAACAGACACTTGATGTGTGTATATATTCTCTCATCCCTAAACATTCCAAAGCATTAATATCTCGCCCCCCTCGTCCGCTACAGAAAGAAACAATGGCTAGAGAGATAGATTACTCCCATCCACTCATTCCCTCAATAATAACACACCCAACTCTCACACACTATATATCTATCTCCCTTCATAAATCCATAATCCAACTTTCTTCATAATGCACCACAATACAAAAATAAAAATAGAAAGATAAAAATTTAAAATGAAATTAGGGAAAAAAAAAAAAAAAAAAAAACCCCACTAGCGCCCCACTTCCACCCCAGTTTTGTCCGATCAGTCTAGTCCCATCCTCATCTTTCACATTATTTTGTACGTTTCTTTCTTTCTTTCTTTCTCTCTCTCATGTTGTAATAAGTTATACTAATTTTCTTTAATTTGTTTGTCTTTGTACCAATTTCCTTAAAAAAAAAAAAAATCTCCATCTCTCTATACCATCTTACTTATATGTCTACCTTCCCTCTCTCCTGTTAAGGAATTCTTCCCTCGATCTGGGCCTCATACCTAGCTACAATTTTTAAGCATTAAAAGATGTCATTGGACTTCGTATCAGAACATGTTTGTTATGTTCACTGCAACTTCTGCAACACCATTTTAGCGGTACAGCTTTCACTTCTCTCTCTCTCTCTCTCTCTCTTTCATTCTTTCTATACATAGATGTTCCTTTGTTTCATAACCAACATCTGAAGTTGTTGTCTCACATCACAGAGCTGAATTGGCCATGACACTCTTCATGTTCAATCATCAGTAAGCTTTTGTTGGTGAAACTTATGGTTTTGTATGGAATGAAGTTGAAAATATTAATGATGAGGGTTTGAAAACCAAGATCTTCGATTATGCAACCCAATTTATAAAATATATTTTTCTTCTGGTATAATTCCATTGAAACCACCATGGATCAAAGAATTTCTTTGATTTTACATGGAAATATCTAAGGAAATTAAGTGTCTTCTACCTCACATTTTATGACCCATTCTTCCTAGGTTTTGCCCCATGGATCAAGATGATGAGTAATTGATGAACTTTGGAGCATGTCAGAGAAGGAATTCTTATAATGGCTTTAAAAGGCCATGAAATGAAAACTAAGCACCAGCTAGAAGAGGTTTAATACCTCTGATGATGTTCTAAACTAGAAAAGAAAAAAAAAGTTTGATATATGTTAATTGTCAAAATCCTTCCAAGAAGAGAATCCCCAAAATTTCTTTTGCTAATGAGCTGTTTACTAGGTCTACATTTTAGACCCTAGGGTTCTTACGAAGGTCAAGGGTACGAGAAGAAGGAAAGATTTTTCTTAGGCTTCCAGAAACTTTAAAGAGTTTCATATATATGTCATGCTAGCTACTCCACTGAATAGCAGCTAGATTAGTGTAGTAGTGATGATCTTTATTATCAATGCTGAATTGCTGAAGATCTCTTTCTTGGAGGTGGATACTTCAGTTGCTGCATACTAATGGTATTGGAGAATCATTTTCATGAGAGAAAGTGATCGTGATTTGTTGCATGTTTTCAGAATTATGTTTCTTTAAGTACAGAAGGAGATGTCTCTCTTTGTTTCTACAAGAAATTGTGGGGAAGGAAAGATCTAAGCTAAAGCTAATTAAGCTATAGCAGAAGAAAAATCAACACCATTATGGCCTTGGTGGCCAAGCAAACCACATATCGAAAAAAAGTTTTTTTTGTAGTCGATCTTTTTTCAACCCTCTTTCATCATAGCAATTCTCTGTTAAACAACAGACACTTTAAAGAGAAAATTCCTTTTACCTGCTCTATCCATCTTTTTTCAGAAATGGAGATCCTCTAAGGAGTGCATAAAGATCAGTAAAATCATTTCTAAACCCATGATAAGTCTCTCTTTATTCATTGCCCCCATCTATGAATGATAGCTTACTGGTCATGGTCTTTATGGTTTCCGTTCAAGTGATGTCCCTTTCATCTTTCTCTTGGCTATAATTTTTCTTTCTTTTATCGTCTATTGCTTACTGTGTCAGGAGAAAAAGTCAGGAGATAGCACCGAAGGGAAGGAGATTTTTTTTTTTTTTTTTAAAAAAGAAACAAAAATTATAAGGGTCAAGTCCTTATAGTTATTACCCATGTGAGGTGTCTGTGAGGTCAGTGATAACTGGGAACGAGTGCATTCCATCAATCCTTTACTTAGATTAAAAAAAAAAAAAGTCTCTCTATCTCTAATTCCTAGCCCCCGAAATAGCCCTAAATCAATGAAATATTTTGCAAAGAAAGATACTCGTCCTCCTCCTGCTCCTCCCTTCTTTGCGTCGCTTCCTTTATCTTTACCTTAATACTCTCTCTCTCTCTCTCTCTCTCTGTCATAGACGCTCAGATTTCTTCCCTCTATCTTCTCCATCTTCTTGTCCATATATTTATAGATATTTAAGTATTTTTTTTTGGGTTAGTTACACTCCAACTGAGATTAGAAATAGACAATCATATAGATGGTTCTAACACCATTAAGCCAAATCTCGTTTTACTGAGTTTTAGTATACATATGCATGCAATGCTAGTTCTTTTTTCCTTTAGTCATCAATTTGATCTGAGATATAAATGTAAATTGTTCCGACATGGATCTAACCTAGTGCTCAAATAAAGAGAAACAAGCTAAATACCTATATGCTATTTGTTGGTCATAAGAACATATATTGTTGCTTACTTTATTTCTCGGTTTGGATGGTAGCTAGGGTTTATCCACTAGGTGTAACAGGTGAGAGAATGCATGCTTAATTAGAATTGTTGTTGTCGTTGACAGGTTAGTGTTCCAAGCAGCAATTTGTTCACTATTGTGACGGTTAGATGTGGGCATTGTGCCAATTTGCTTTCTGTGAACATGGGAGCTTCAGTTCAGACATTGACTATTCAAGATCCCCAGGTATCTTTTTTTTCCCCGTCATTTTACCCATTCGTTTAGGGACATCCTCATGGGCTAACTATAGATACTACATTATTTTTATTTTATTAATTCTTTCAAGATATGTGTATATAGTCAGTAAGGAAATAAAACATAGTTCCATGTGGAACCAAAAACAAATATCTAGTTCATTTAAAAAAAAAAAAACAACTTACCCAGCAGTCAAGAAATTTGTACTGTGATTTGTTTTTCCTCAGATATTATGTAATTGTTCATTCCTTGACTTGTTTTTCCTCCTTATCTTTTAAATAAGTTTTCTGTTTCTGTACTGTGTCCTTTTGTTATCCGCTGTTATTAAACCCTTGCTAAAGCAAAAGACTACTGTGATTTAGGCTAATAACCAAACAAAGAACCTTCTTCTTAAGTTCTTCTCCTCCTCGATAAGCAGGTAGTCAGAGTTTCAATTTTTTTTTTCTCTCACTTTGTTGGCATAGCATATTAACTTATATAGTACCATAAACTATCGCATAAGTTTTTATTTTACTTTTTTGGTTAGTAACTCATAAATTTTTTTTATAATGAACTTTGCATAATTTTTTTTTAAGCGCAGTTATCACAGAAACTGCACCAGAACTCTGAAGATTTCAACAATAAGGATTCAGGATCATCTTCCAAATGCAACAAGGCCAATGCATTTGAGTCTGCGGATCATGATCAACCACCTAGAATGCCTCCTATCCGTCGTGAGCATCTCTCTCAGTGTGTGTGTGTGTGTGTTTGTGCACTATTTCTCCTATTTCATTTCTGCTAATAAGTTTAATTGATACCCGAGGTAAATGCATAGCAAGATGGGTTGGGGGGTGGAGATATAAATATTGAGAAAGTGGCTCCGAAAATACTGAGAGTAAATAATAAGGCAACTTGTAGTAAATTAACTAATTTTTAACTAGCAGAAAATATCGCGGTGCATGGTATAATTATAATAAATTAAATTTTAAATAAATTTAATATTTATTTTATTAAACAATTAAATTTAATATATAAATAATAGTTAAATTTTAATTATTATCAAGTAAATAAAAATAATAAAATAAATTTTCCAAAGCTTATAATTATATATAGAGTTAGTTATAATAAAAAAAATATCTATTAATTTACATTTTTAATTTTAAATGACACAATTTTAAGAGAAAATTTATTAAATTCAAACTAAATAATTCTGAATAATCAATCAAAAAATAATTAAATATTTCATAATCAAAAATAAAATTAATATATAATTGTAAATTATTTATATGTATGTGAGATAATTAACAAAATGTTATCAATTAATTGATACTTTCATCTTCTGTTGCACAATTTTTTTAAAAAAAATTATTAAATTTGAATGAATTCATTCTTAACAATCTATTACATTATTATTTGTCCTTATATACTTATAATTTTAAATAATTAATAGAATTAATTTAAATTTTAGTTTTCTATTTAAAATTTTTATTTTTCAATATTTTTAATTTTCTATTTAGAAGTAATTTAGAATTTTTACTTTTTATTTTTCCTAATTTTATATTCAAAATATCGTGGTTTCTAGTTTAAAATTTTTTACTTTTTATGTTTTTTTAATTTGCTGTTTAGAATATTTTTTTTTATGTGATATTGATTTCTTATCTAAAATCTAAAATTTTAGATTTTAATTTCTAATTTGTAAAATTATTTTATTATGACAATTGATTTTTTAATTTTCTATTTAAAAACATATTTTTGATATCACAGTTTTGCATAATATAATGTAAAATAATGACATATGGTTTATTATATATAATTATTTGATAAATGACAAACAATGATTTAAAACTAACTCTGAGATTGAAATTAATAATATATATTGATTCAATTGATTTGATTCATTTAATCAATTTAATTAAATTAATGTAATAATAAAAAAATTTAAAATATTATTAAAATAAATTTAAAAATCAGAAAAAATATTAAAAATAAATAAATAAATAAATACATTTATATTAATTAAATATAAAAATAATATTAAAAATAATTTGAATTAAATTGAACTGATTATTGATTTAATTTTCAATTTACTACACTGATCAATCAATTTGATTTGATTTTCAAAACATTGATTAATACCATAACACCAAATATATGCTAGATGAAATATCTGTTTTTTCTCCGTTCATATTCCATCCAAGATGTTGACCTTGCATATCTAACTATTTATTCCTAACGACGTCATCCCTAGTAGGGCTAACACAAGTGTATATAACAAAACGAATTACACATTTAAAATGAAAAAGGAGTTCCCTAGAATATAAGGTGAATCACATAATTTTTACTTTTTTTTATATAGTTTTTTAATAAAGAAATTGAGTTATTGTTCAGTTTAACTTTTTTCCTTTTGTTTTTTTATTATTGCAAAAAATTATATATAATTTAAATATCCTAAAGAAAGATAAATTAAGTTAACAACATATTAAAAATTTTCAAAATAAATGTTTATAGTTGAGCTCCAACTATATATGTTACTAATTTTTCTTTTTAACTTTCAATTCAAGATTTTCAAACTAATTCCTAAACACCTTAAACTCTTACCTCTAAATACCCTAAGCACCATACCCTAACTCATAATTTTTTTTATTTGGTCATTTAAATAAGAAAAAAACAATAAATAAAAAGAAAAATTAGTTAAGATATAGCGAATATAAGGAATGTTGCAGAGGATCAAGGGCATGCTTTAATGATTTGTTGTTTCCAATAATCAATCCAGGGTGATAATTAGTGAGATCTACATTGGATCAACCCATATATATTCATCTTATGTTTAATATATCATGCACAAAAAGATTTTTAATTTTCGAAATTTGTAAGTCATTACGTTAATAACTGAGCTAATAACAACATTAGTTATAAATCAGCTGAGCTGTTAACAATATAACTTACAAATGATACATATAGATGTAATGTATACAACTACTTGATAAATATATAGGAGTGGTATATTCTCAAAATAATAATAATAATAATTATTATTATTATTATTATTATTATTATTATTATAACATTTTTAAATAAACATATTCTCAATGTCAACTTTTTGTTTCAAAATTGTAGAGATTTATTTAAAGTATTTAACAACACATTTTCTGAAATTTTGAATATATATTTTTTCTAAGAAAAGTTCAACTGTCAATTTAAATTAAATAGCGAAAATCATTATAAGGTAACAAACTATATCAAACAAAACTTGAGAGGATTTATTTAAAACACACACACACACACACCCCCTTATAGTTTTGCGTATCTTTATAATATATTATTTCAAATTTTAGGATATTACAATTATTATTTTGTATTTATGAAATTTTAATAATTATTTTTATTAATGTCAATTATTATATATTTTAATATATTTTTAGTAATTAAAATATCAGATATATAATTTTTTTATAACATTTATGTATAATAATTTAAAATGAATCATTTTATATAAATAATTAAAATAAAGATAAAAGAAATCTAAAAGAAATGATATTTTTATTAACCATTCACAATTGATGTTGGAAAACAACTTCAAATAGAAGAGGATTTCAACTGCAGCTGATTGATACATTAATCAGCTATCAGCTATTGTTTTAGAATTTTATCAAATATTATTCTATCAACTGACAGATGTTAATCAACTATTAGTTGCATGCATCCATTATACCAATAATCTCCTCAATAATTTAATATAATGCACTGAGAGTAGCATAAAATTACTTTGCCCCATTAGCATGAGAACAAAAACTGAAGCTAGTCGGATAAAATTTTAGACTGTTACAAACTTCAAAACTTGTATGAGATCATTAATGCAAGTTGATAATAGAAATAATATAATTTGGAATTAATTATTTCTGAATCTGATAAAAATAAATATGCAGCTCCAGAGAAGCGACAACGAGTTCCTTCTGCATATAACAGGTTCATTAAGTAAGTTCAATATTTCCTGCTTAAAAAAAATTACAGAAAAAAGAGTCAGAGTGGGCCTTGATATTGATTAGTTACAGCACTTGTTTCAGGGAGGAAATTCAAAGAATTAAGGCTAGTAATCCTGACATCAGCCACAGAGAAGCTTTTAGCACAGCAGCAAAAAATGTAAGTTTTTGTTGATATAATTAATACTGCTTAATAATTGATTAATCTAATAAATATTTATTAATTTGCTGCTCAATTAATATTGAGTTTTTGAATTATAAACCTCAACGAATTGTATGCCAATGCCATAGTCAACTTCAACTGCTTTTAGTGAGCTCTTGGGTGCCTATTTTGGTGGCAATCCAACCCTCATTATTGAAAGTCTCTGCATCTGATTTCCTTATTTATTAGTGAAAATATTTATGTTGCAAGTAATATATCAAGTTGGAATTTTAATTGGAAATTATACATGAACAAATAACTCTTAAATATTGTTATTAAATATTTTACAAAAATTATTGAGAAATGTTATTGCTCTCATTAACATAAATATTCTATAAAAATTATGTAGCAATGTTTTGCTTTGCGCACTAGGAACATTAGGTAAAATGTCATTTGTTAAAAAATTATGTTTTATATGATTGTTCCATAAATGTTTTACCCTATAATTTCAATCAAGTTTATTTATACATATATGTAAATATATAAGCCCAAAATAGGAAATATTAACTGAGGAATCAGCAGAGCCCGAAAATATTAGAAATGCCCGAAACAGAAAATATTTTGAGGGAACCAGCTGATCCTTAGAATTCACAGGGCTCTCTCTCTCTCTCTCTCTCTCTCTCTCTCTCTCTCTCTCTCTCTCTCTCTATATATATATATATATATATATATATATATATATATATATTGTTTATTATTAAAATTTTCTAATTTTTAGATTATTTTCATATTTTTTATTTTGGTGAAGATATGTGAAATTCTTATGATTTTAAAAAATGAATAACTAGTATTAATTAAGCATTGATATTAGAGATTAGCATTTTTAAAATTTTTAGAAACAAAAAGAAAATCATTGAATCACTTATTTTTCGAAAATAAAATTTGTTTGTTTAATTTTATATATATATATATATATATATATATATATATATATATATGTGTGTGTGTGTGTGTGTGTGTGTGTGTGTGTGTGTGTCAACACACGAAATGATTTTTTTTTTTTTAATCATTGAGGAAGGGTGATTTTACACACATAATGGATGCTAATATTATAATTTATACTAATATTTGGAATTTTAAACTTAGAAAGAATAATTCTATGATCACGTTCTAAGAACATAATAAAAAATTATATAAATATATTAAACCTAGAAAAAAATAAATTAATTCTCATCTGAGATGCTGGAGCATGACTTGTTTTTAATGAACACTAGAAAAAGAGAAATATTGAACCAATACAGGTCATTAGTCAAATATATATCTTGCAGATATACATTATATCTGCGGAGAAAACAAAATAAATTGTTTATTTTAAATAATTAAACTTTCAATATATTAAAAATTTTTACCAAAAAATTGAATAAACAATTAATTCTATTTTGCTAAAAAAATTTATATTTAAATAAGAATTATTCTTGAAAATAATTAATATCAATAGATATGAGTATTTAATTTAGAAAGAAGTGATTAATACATTTGAATCAATTAAATATATATTTTAAAAGTGATCTATTCACACTCAAAATTTTGATAAATAAGAAAGTTTTATTAAATTAGAAGAGAGAAAGTAATATATATCAATTATGTTTAACAAAATTTGTGTCTAATAATAATAATAATAATAATAAACTTGTACGAAAGAAATGGACACCATGAAAGATTTAACTTTAGAAATTTGTAGATGCATATTTTCTGCATGTAATTTAACATTTATACGTAATTCATTGTTGCTTTGGCAATATTCAACGTTTGAGCATTTATTTGTAAATGTTAAAAAAATATTACTTTTTTTTTTTTTTGGGGTTCAGTGGGCTCATTTTCCTCACATTCACTTTGGGCTAAAGCTGGATGGGAACAAGCATGCAAAATTAGATCAACAGTCATTTGCAGGGGAGGGTACTCAAAAATCGAATAATGGATTCTACGAGATTAATGGTGCCACGTGAGTTTGATTAATAGTAATTAATTAATATTGTAGTTTTTCCATATTTTTGTATAATAATAATGAAAACAATTAATGATTAATAACTTGAACATAAAGATGTAAGGAGTTGGAAAAGAAGTCTCTTTCCTAACCAAATAGGAAAGTCCTCAATGAAAACCTCATTACCTTCCTTTTCATTTTTATTGTTAAGATATATGTGTGTTGCCCATTTCTAACACTTTCAGAAGTTTACTACTATTCCAGTGATTATTAGATTCGGAAAATGGTTGGTCACGCCACTATTATAATAAATTAATGTATTCATTTTTTTTTTTATAATTGTAGAATATCTTTTTGTACTGAATTGATTATATGTCATTCACTTTTAGTATTTAGTTATTAGATTTTATATTTATTTTCTTTACTTTTGATAAACATATAATAATATTTAGAGTAATCAAACACGATTTCAAGTGGATGCTATTGCTATCAATATCCTATTTCATTACTCTAAATATTATTATATAATTGTAAAAGAGAATATATATATATATATATATATATATATATATATATATATATATAATCAATTTTAAAAAATAAATAAAATATCATTAATTAATATAAAAATTGTTAAAAAAATATCTTAAACACCACGCTATCACTCATCATGATAGTTTCATCATGTAACCATGCGCGTTGTATTTATATTGAACTTTTATTCTAAGTAAACAATTTCATATCGTTATCTATATTTCACATAGTGCAATATCTATAAAAATGGTGCAGTAACATGAGGTGCGACATCAATAGCGTGTTACAATTAAGATTATACTTGGATTTCTTTTTATAAATTTTATACAAAATTTTGTAATATATCATTTGCTTTCTATACTTTTTTTAATAGAATTTTATATTCATTTTACATAATCATGTAAAAAAATATTTAGAATAAATATAATCCTAATAAAAATATTGTTACTATTTATAGCTCAATGTTTGGCATTTCAAATACTGTCACACAATTCTAAAAAAAAAAAAAACCGAATAATATTATGATAAAATTACAAAAAAAAAAAAGGAAAATGTATGATGAAATTTTACACTAGCATGTTGATTGGCACACAAATACCATATTAATAAGCAATAAATTTCATTGATTCAAAAGAATATTAAAATTTAAAAAACAAAAAGAGAATTCTATTTCTTAAACAATTTTATTAATACTAAAAACCGTTCCTTACAACTCTAAGGCTTACATATAAATAAGAATGCAAATCCAATCTTAAAATTGAGGCTAAAAAAAAAAAAAAAAAGACTGCTCATAATTTGGCAAAGTGGGCACTCTCTTTACATGGGTTATCTATCCTCATGGAGGAAGTTTCTGCTTCTATCCAACAGTTTGTATTTCAGGACTCTTTCTATTCCTGCTTAATGCAAGTCTTTGCTTTCGTTTAAAAAAAAAAAAACCTGAGGCTGAAAGTATAAAAAATAAAAAAAAAACCCAAATCTATCAAAAATAAAAAGTTGTAAACTAATGATACAGTCTAACAAAACGCCAAAAATGAAAGTGAAATCCGACTTTCCTATTAAAAATTATTAATAAAACTGCTCCTTACAGCTCTAAGGCTTATATATAAATAGGAACACAAATCCAATCTTAAAACTAAGGTTGAAAAGTAAATTTTTTTTTTCTAAAAAAAACAGATCTTTCAAAAATGAAAATTTTTAAACTAATGATAGGTCTAATAATAGCAATAACTACGAATAAAATGCCAAAAATGAAAAATGAAATCCGACTTTCCTAATTATTAATAAATAAAACTTTTCTAAAATAGTAAAAACACAAATTTAGGGATTTAATATGGAATTTGGCCGAATAAGGATGTAAATCATAGTCAAAGGTGGTTAGTTTTAATTGTTAATCTGGTTCCAATTAAATTACATAAAGGAAAACTAAAAATTCGCAACTGACAAAGTCTAATAGGCATTATACAAAATACAAATTAAATCTTCCTTTTATCCCATTGCTTCAAAAATTCCAATGCTTGCTGCTCTCCATCAGTTTCCTATTCAACTTTATTTTCCATTCCAGTCATTTCAATTTAGAGGCATGTGGAGGGGTCTAGTTCCTCCCAAAGTTGAAATCTTTTATTGTTTAGCAATTCCTGGAAAACTGAATACGCCCAACTCACTTTGCTTGAAACGGATCATTAGCACCAATCTTGAGGTCTGGCTATTGTGTTTTTGGTGCCTCTAAAACGGTAAATCGCCACTTACTTCTCTGTGATTTTTTCATTTTATGAATTTATGGTAGAAAATTGTGAATTGGTGGGGATTATCATGGTGTCCTTCCTCCTCTCTTTATGAGTTATTTACCAATCGGTCTAATTTGATTCATGAACAATATCAACACAAAATCTGTACTATGTTATTCGTTATATATGAATCATTGAGAGTCTCTTTTATCTAATCCTGGCTCGACTGTCAATTTGAATGAAAGTTTTACGTTGCAATAAATGTTTTTAGACTCAAGTCAGGCAGTCAAATTGATATAGTTGAGATTAATAAATTTGAGAATAGAACTAGTAACTAATTTGGTTAGGTCTGAATTAATTTTTAATGTTATTTTTATATTTTAATTATTATAAATATATTTTAATATTTTTTATGACTTTAAAGATATTTTAATAATATTTTTAAAATTTTATTATTATTAAATTAATTGAACTGAACTAATCATATTAGTTAAATCAACTGAATCGAAAATCGATTTATTACCAATTCAGTTTTAAAAACATTGCTTAATACTCCATTTCCCAATCAGAATATCTTATTATCTATTGACCCCATCAAATCATACTGTATACCTCCCCCTGCCAGTAGTCCCATGTGCTGGCGTGCCCCGGCGGCGGCCGGGGGGGGGGGGGGGGGGGGGGGGGGGGGGGGGGGGGGGGGGGGGGGGGGGGGGGGGGGGGGGGGGGGGGGGGGGG
>CATIWR010166237.1:0-40841 GCA_949677035.1 Omphalea diandra | reverse complement strand
AAGCCATTAATACCTCATGTTATATTGCAAATAGAGTTTTCGAAAGACTCATTCTCAATAAAACTTCTTATGAGCTTTGGAGTGGCAAAAAACCCAAGATCTCATACCTTAGAGTGTTTGGATGTAAGTGCTATATTATGAACACCAAGGATAATCTTGGGAAATTTGATTCCAAGACCAATGAAGGAATCTTCTTAGGATATTCCACCTCTAGTAAAACATATAGAGTCTTTAACAAAAGTACAATGGTAGTTGAAAAATCTATGAGTGTTGTTTTTGATGAATCTAGTAAACTCGATCTTGGGAAATGTATTTTTGTTGATGATCTTATAGGTGATCCTAAAAAGCTAGAATTGGATCATTCTACCAAAAGAGTTGATAAAGATAAAAAAGAAGGTGATTCATCAAGAGTAGATGAATACCAACCTCATCAACAACAAGTAGAGCCAAGACAAGATCTACCCAAAGATTGGAGATTCTCTAAGCATCACCTCAAAGACTTAATCATGGGTGATACTTCTAATGGTGTAAGTACTAGATCTCAATTTAATCTTTAAGATAATAATCTTGCATTTGTTTCTCAACTTGAGCCAAAGTCAATTGATGAGGCTCTTAATGATGAGAGTTGGGTGCTTGCTATGCAAGAAGAACTCAATCAATTTGAGAGACACAAGATATGGGAACTTGTCCCTAGGCCTAAAGAACACCCAATTATAGGTTGTAAGTAGGTGTTTAGGAACAAGTTAGATAGCAAGGTTTCATTACTAGAAACAAAGCTAGATTGGTTGCTAAGGGATACAACCAAGAAGAAGGCATAGATTATGATGAAACCTTTGCCCCCGTAGCAGGATTAGAGGCCATTAGGATTATCTTAGCATTTGCATGTCATATGAATTTCAATCTTTTTCAAATGGATGTGAAAAAGTGCTTTTTTGAATGGCATTATAGAGGAAGAAGTCTATGCTGAACAACCTCCTAGTTTTGAGTATCATTGTTTTCCAAACCATGTTTTCAAATTGAACAAAGCCTTGTATGGATTGAAACAAGCTCCAATAGCTTGGTATGCAAGGCTTAGTTCATTTCTCTTGAAAAATGATTTTGAGAAAGGAAAAGTGGACACCACATTTTTTGTCAAAAAGCACAAGCATGATACATTAATTGTTCAAATCTATGTTGATGATATTATCTTTGGTACTACTAATAAATGTCTTTATAAGGATTTTGCTAAGTGTATGACTAGGGAATTTGAAATGAGCTTGATAGGAAAGCTCAAATTCTTTCTCGGTCTACAAATTAAGTAATCCAAGGAAGGGATCTTCATCAACCAAGCCTAATATACAATGCTAAAGAAATTTGACATGGATGGTTGCAAAGTAGCTAAAACTCTAATGAACAGTACCATCAAGCTAGATAAGGATGAATCGAGTAAGGTGATAGATGAAAAGAGATATCGGGGTATGATCGAATCTCTCGTTTATCTTACTGCTTCTAGGCCAAATATCATGATTAGTGTTTGCATGTGTGCTAGGTTTCAATCCTCCCCCAGAGAGTTTCATTTGAATGTTGTTAAAAGGATCTTTAAGTATTTGCATGGCACTGTACACTTAGGACTGTGGTATCCTAGGGATTCTTTATTTAGCCTTGTAGGATATTCAGATGCGAATTATGCTGGTAACTTATTAGATAGAAAAAACACTTTCGAAACTTGCCAATTTATAGCTGAATGTCTAGTTTCTTGGTTTAGTAAAAAACAAGTATTGGTTGCCTTATCCACTGCGGAAGCCGAGTATGTGGCGGTGGGTTATTATTGCACCCAAGTTCTTTGGATGAAACAACAATTGAAGGATTTTGGCAAAGTAGTTGATCACATTCCCATTAAATGTGATAGTGCTATTAATCTCTCTAAGAAACCCATCCAACATTATAGAAGTAAGAACATAGACATTATACATCATTTTCTCAGAGATCATATGCAAAAAGGTGATGTTGTGTTGGAATTTATTGACGTAAATCATCAACTTGTAGATAATTTCACCAAACCTCTACATGAAGAAAGGTTGAACTTCATTAAGAGCGAATTAGGAATGCTTGATGGAAGCTCCCTAAAGTGAAAATTTTTTGATCTATTGTGTAATATTGCTATGTGTATTAGTACTTATTGATTTGTGATATTGATGTATGTATTTTCCTGTGGATCACAATTTTTCATTTTTGAAAAATTGGTTTTTCAATTCTTATCCTTGCTGACTCATAATTCGCAGTCGCTATTCCTTCTTCACGGTCACGAATTACAAGTCAATTTCACCCGACTATCAAATGTCAATTTGCGATCACGAAGTTTCTGCTCCACAGCGAATTTTGGTCAATTTTTCAAAAATGTGACCATTAACGCGCCTTTTCTCGAGGAAAATTTATCTGTTACTCACATTTTTCAAAATTTGCAATCACGACTCATGAATTTGTCATCGCTAATTAGAGTAACCGCCTAGGCAATTAAGTGATTTGACTGCCAACTATTTTCTCTCTTCATTTAATCCATTTCTAGTCATTTATGATCGTTTTCACACCCTTTCAAAGCCTATAAATACCCCTTTCAACAGTACTCTCTTCACTCCACTTCTAAACATAGCTCTCTCTCTCAAAATCTCTCTAAATCGTCAAGCTCTATGGCTCCAAAAAAGTTCTCCAAGGTAGACAAGGGTAACACAGTGGCTTAATCCTTTGTACCTCCTACCCTCCATCTCATGAAGGGAATAACCAAGGAAGAAAAAGATAGATTAAAGGTAAACTCTTCCAAGGTCATTCTCCCAAATAAGATTCCATCAACATTCATGCTAGAAACCTTGGGCATCAACGCTGAAATTAAAGCCTTTCTCTCTAACTTGGGATGGAACGAGTTCATCTTCCGAGATGACCTAGATACGAGGAGGTTGTACGAGAGTTTATGTGCACCGTGCAACTAAGCCGAAAATCCAATTCGAGAGCCGACCAATACGGGTTAGTGTTTTGGGCCTTTGGCGACCCCTTCTACATTACCTTCGACCAATTGTCTTCCCTTTTCAACTTGTAAGTCAGAGAACACATTCCCTTCATCATCTCCACACTTGATGTTATATACTTTGAATTTTGGTCGGAGATTTCTATTGAAACCAAACACGACCCCTCGCTCTTCTCTATCCAAACACATTAAATCCCTACCTCTTTAGATCCTTCACCGCATCATCACCTTCTCCATAAATGCAAGAGGTGATGGTAATGAGAAGGTTTCTCAAAAAGACTTGGCATTCTTATTTTGCCTTGTCAAGAACAAACTAATCCAAACCGGTCGTTACCTTTATGGATCAATTGATCCATATGAGTGCAAAACCCGAAAGCCAGTTTCTCTTGCCCTTCCACATAACAGCCATCTACCGTTTTGTTGGAGCACTTTATAAAGAGAAAGAGAAATTCCTCACCAAGAAGCTCCTTCCCTCTCAAAACTTCTTAGACATAACCTATCTCATAAATGCCAAGGCCATTCATCCGGACACATATGTTTATACCCTTGGTGTGATAGGGGCAAAGAAGATGGAAACCTCCTAAGCTTTGAAGAGAAAGAGGCTTCAAATTGATGAAGGCAGCACACAAGTCCCTCCTCCTTAACGAAAAGCCAAGACGAAGTTATCTCTTGCCACCATTGATAAAAAATTAGACAAACTAATGGGGATGATGAAGAGAAGGTTCCTCTTCCTTTCATATCTTCATAGTGATATGGTGGATCTCCAAGAGAAACTAGGAGTTCTTCCTTGCCATCTTTCGAACTTCACCGAATTTGAAGATATGTAAGATGGAGATGGCAATGAAGATGACATTAAGTATGGGGACGAAGCCGAAGGAGCAACACAAGCACAAGAGACACCGTCTTCCAAAGATGATTCTCCACTACTCTAGATTAGGGATTTTTTGTATTTGTTTTCCTTTTCTTTATGCTTTTTGTTTAACAAATATTGTGATCCTACAGTTATGTAAATAAAAAGTTATTTTCTTGCAATACATTGTCTTATGTGTGATGCACTTTATCTTTATGAAAAAGTATTCTTCTTTTACTCCTTATGTATGCTTATAATTGTTTCTCATTTCCCTTACACTTTCTTTTTGATATTGCCAAAGGGGGAGAGATAGTAAGTATTTTAGGGAATATTAACTTGAAAATTATAGCATATGTTAAGGGGGAGCATGATACTTAGCTTTTTAGAAATTTCACTTTACTTGATTGAATGCCAAAACTTAGAAGTTTCATCTTAAGCATTCATTCACACAATACTCCAACTTCACATTTCTATATTATTTTTCACTTAGGATCAATCTATGTTGTCAAAATCAAAAAGGGGGAGATTGTTGGACTAGGGTTGTTAACCCTAAGTCTTTGACCTCTTTTGATCTTGACAAAGGGGATTGATCAATTCTAATGTTTCAAATTGAGTATTATTTTGAAGTTTTTAGTTAGTATTTACATTGGAAGTTGGATGGAGTTAAAAAAATCTATAAAGTAAGCTAGTGTCTTATAATTCGCGATCGTAACTTGATAAATCGTGACCGCGAATTAGACCAAGACAGGTTGACAAAATGGACAGACATATTCGCGAGCCACTTCTCTGTCGCAACCAATTCAAAGAAAGGAAAGCTGGAGTCACAAACTAGTTCACGGTGTAAGTCATGCCTCAGTCGCGACTGTGAATTTCAAAAAAACTTAAGAGGGAATCAAGTCCACAACCACAGATTGACAAGTGTCCCAAGTAACCATTGGAAGTCAAAAATCATGATGGGAACTTGTTAGTAGCGATCACGAACGAAAAGAAGAAGATGACCACTTTTGATAGATGAATTCGCGTTCTCAGTCGCGACCTGTATAAGAAAAATCGCAATCGCTACTTTTAAGAGCATGTGAAAGGAACAACTATATTTTCCTAGTGAACTAATGAGAAGCTGCCACGTGGAGTAGCAGTTAGACACAAACAGGGTTTTTGGTATGGAATTTGGACTTTGCGTTCGTTAATGAGTAGTAGCAACCATAAATTAAGACTGTCAAGCATTTAATGCAAAAATCTGTCTAGCACACTTTGATGATTTTATACCAGTTTCATTGCAATGCCTCTTTGGTGGGTAGAGGCTATAAATACCTCACCAAACATATGTAAATGAAAGAGAATTGATAACATTGCACATAAACTCTTGTAATTTTGCTACTTAATTTTTTCTATTTTTTAAGTCATTGTTGGGTGTGAGCATAAACACCGATTGTAATAGGTTACACTGTGAGCCTGTCAAAACACTAAGAGAGGTTATTGTGTGAGCCTATTAAAACACAAGTGTAAAGGTTATTGTATGAGCCTCAAAACACAAGAGTACATTTTATTGTGTGAGCCTTCAAAACACAAGTGCAAAAGTTTGGTGTAAGCTTGAAAACACCTTTGAAAGGTAGTGAAACACCCAATTTCTAAGAATTGGGGAGTGGACGTAGGGTCATTTATACTCGAACCACTATAAATCTTGTGTTTCTTCTCAATTCGTTTCTCTTTTCCCTTTTCTATTTTAATTTTTATGCACCAATTCAACCCCCCTTTCTTAGTGCCTAAGGCAAAAAAAATTTTGAATCTATGGCCATCAAATTCTTTGAAAATAAAATTAAAAGAAAGGTGGGGTTTCATTCGGGTACAAGGTCAGTCCAAATCAATGAGCCATATCTCTTTCCACGCAATAAATCAATCAAAACTACTTTACAAGTGTTTATAGGGGATATAAAGCTAAAAGTTTAATGTTTTGAACTTTCTCAAAATTAGAACATAAGGCCATCAAAATATAAGAAAATAGAAAGACTAAGGTCATTTTGGTCAGTTATGAACCAGCCCTAATTGAGGAGCCATAACTCCTCACACACACCAAATCAAACAAAACTATTTATATTCATTTATATGGGGCATAAATCTACAACTTTCATATTTTGAACATTCTTTAATTCCTCTTCTAGGGTTATAAAATCGCAAGTACAAAATCCTGTTTTAACAGCAAAATCCAACACACTCAGCTCTTGTTCTCTTAAATCTCAACTTCCATCCAAGAACTCTACCTCAATTACTATATAATTATCACTAACCATGCATGATTAACGTGTCATGAGGGGTCAATTTCATTTGACAAGAAGATAAATTAACTTACCTATTGTCACAGAATTAGAAAACCTTAGGACTCTTTCCTAGGCAACTCACTCTTTTCCTTTCTTTCTTTCTTTCTTCTTCTTCTTCTTCCTTTCTTTCTTTCTTCCTTAGCTCTCTTTTTCTTCTCTTGTACCTCATGTCTAACCCCTTATTAAACCTATTGCAATAAGACAAAATCATGTTGTTGCATTCCTATTGGTTGGAAGTTCACTTTCCTCTTTTAGTCCCTCTTCTTCACTCCTTAAGCACCTCCATCCATCTCTTAATTCCTAGATGCTCCTTATACTTTAAAATAAGCTCTATAACACCATTATTTATGATGCTATAACAAGCACACAACATAAAACAATTTGTTATGTAGCTATATAAACACTACATCTAAGTGTCTCAAATGCAATGGTACATGTGTCATCGTCAATGCTTATTCAATTCACCTATCTAAATGATCATTTATCAAATGCATATGTTCATATGGGATTTCATATCATTTATGCAATGAATATGTTCATGTGATAATGCCAATGAATGTGGATAGAGATGCTATAGAAGGGGTCATTCATCATGGCATAGGATTCATCATGCATATTCATACATCCACTCAAGCATAATCATTTCAAAGGGGGAAGAGGGTCATACGTTATGATTCATCCATTCAAGCATAATCATCTATAATCATGTAGGATGATAATCAATGTCAAACTCATGGTCTAACTCAAGCAAAAACATCTACACTTAAAGAAAGAGAACAAATTAGTGGCTAACAAGAAGAAAGTGAGTAAAAGGAACTAAAAAGAAAGTAACTAAGGTTTATAGTAAGTTGCTTACCACATCTCCAAAGTCAAGGTTTATAAACATACATCTAAGTCTATAACATCACATCCCCACATCACATGGACAACATTAAACATTAATAAGTAAAAGTATTTATGGGTAATAATAATCATATAACATGTAATGCAAAATGCAAAGCCTAATGGAGGATCTTCAATGGCCTAAGGTTAAATCATCATAAAAGGAGGTCATGGGATTAATGAATCCTCCCTCTCATTGCTCACTAAGAGCTAGGTATCACAAGCACTACTAATCATAAAAAAGGTTAGAATGCATGTTAACAAATAAGAGGTTATAGATAAAACATGCATCAATAATACTTAAGAAAGCATAACCAAAAGATATAAACAAGTATAAATTGACTCTGAAGGTCCTATGAGTGAGTAATCCTCACTTGCTATAAAAAAGGATCAAAATAGAACCTTAAACATTACATAAAATCATAAATAAAGGAATATCCCCCTCTTTTTCTATTGGAACATAAAAAAGTCACAAAAAAGGTTTTGAAATAAGTGAAATCTAAATAGGTAAAGAGAATCATCTTTTGCAAAAATTATCTACCAGTCTTACAGGGCTATATAACCCAATATGAGGATTGTACAGCCTAGACACAAGGTTGTATAACCTACAAAAAAAAGGCTATATAGCCCCTGTTTCCTGGGTTTTAAAAAATAGAAAAAGAAAGGAAGGAAAGAAGAAGGGCGAGAGTGAGGAGGAGGGGTTCAGAGATGCCTCTATGTGTTTTTGTACCCTCAAAGGCTCAAAAGTCCAATACTTTCCTTTAAAATGCTTAAAGGATGCATAATGATTAAGAAATTAGGCATAATTCTACCTTAGAGTGAGTTGGGGTGAGTGAGGGTCTAGGGTTTCTATGTTTGAGGGATGTTTAAGAGTGAATTTTAGTAGAGTTTTGTTAGGGTTTCCTATCCTCTCCATTATATCAAATTAGAGGGGCATTTATAGGTGTGCGATGAGTACACCATACCCTAAAATGGTTATGGTCACACCATGGATGCATCCAATCACAGAGAGGGAGATGAATTTCCTATAATTAGGGTTTGCACACAGGCTGTACAACTAAGAATAGGTTGTACATCCATCTGTTAGGGCTACAAGAATGGGTTATACATCCATCTGTCAGGGTTGTGTAACCTTAATGTTTAAGGGGATCTAGTTCTAGAGGATTCCATAGGCTAAGGCTTGTACAACCCATAGGCTCAGACTGGTAGCTTAGTCTGCGGTTGTGGGCTTTACTTTGGGCTTTCGGTCTTAGGCTTGGGTTTAGGCTTTTGCAAGGTTTCCTAAGGTCCTCATCTCTTTCTTAGGCAATTTCCTTTGCATTTTGAGGAATATATTTAGTAATTCTCATTTTTTGGCTCTACATCCAAGGCCTAGAATTAGATGCTTATAGTTTGCCCCTACTTTATTAGGCTTCGAAAATAACATTTGAGAAATGATTATTAGAATAAATCTCGAAAAAACATTCTAAGGAATGTAAACATTAGCAAGGATACTAAAGGATATATGTCCTTAGTAGTTGTTTCAGTAGGTACTAAGGTAATTCTGGCAACTTTTTAGTAGATACTATATGTTTTTACAACTCTTCAACAGCTCTCTGATAGGTGCTAAAATGGTTTTAATAGCTCTCTAGCAAGTACCAGGTATTCTTGTATGTTTCAACGACATTCTAACTCGCACTGAAGTTGTCTTGGCAACTTTCTAGTTGGTACCAAGTGTTTTGTATGCCACAACAACTTTCTATTAAGTGCTGAAGTTGTTATGACAACTTTCTAGCAAGTATCAAGTGTTTTGCATGTGGCCATTGGCTTCTAGTGTTATCTTTCGGTCTCCTGTTAGCAGATGCTTTAGTCCTTCTGACTAATGATTCTGGCTCATTGATACCCACTAGATGGTTCTTACATCACCCAGGCTCTTCTAGCATTTGTAACTGAATTCATATCCTTATAACCCTTCTAGTTGTTTTGGGGGTCTATTCCTTTCTCAGGGTAATGGGCCTAGGACTAGATGTTGTAGGAAGTGCTTCCTTGGATTTTGCCACTTATGGGAGAAAATAGTTTCTTTGTGAAATATTATTAAGGCCTCGAAGGGGCAAGTTTGTCATTGAAGGGTATTTTAGTGGCTTAAATTGAATAAGAAAGTTCATGGTGTTTTGCAAGTGTTCTAAAAGTGATGAGGGCATTTTGGTAATTTGGCCTCTCTCAGACTCTTTAGGAAATTGAATGTATTTTGATAAATTAGATACTCAATGGCTCTTTAGGAAGTTAAGGGTATTTTAGTAATTTTGATGCTCTATAGCTCTTTAGAAGTTTAAGGGTATTTAGAAGTGTGCCCTGAGGCTCTTTATAAGTTAGGGACATTTTAGTAATTTCGGGGCTCTAAGGCTCTTTGGAAAGTTAGAGTTATTTTGGTAATTTTTTAGTAATTAGGCTTGAAGAGTAAAAAAGAGTTAAGTCATATAGGCTATGGGATAAGTTAGGCTCATATGGCCCATCTCGGCCTAACCTATCTCAAGGGGCTTATACAGCCCAGTGCATGGCTCTATATACCAATGGTATGTATAGACTAATCAGGGTTGTACTACCTTGGTCCACTATATAAACCCTTTTAAAAGCGACCTTCTTCATTTGCGCTATTCCTCCTCTCTCTTTCTTCTTTCGCCTTCTAAAAACTCTAGACTTAGTTTTTAGGCCCCCTTAGCTTTTCAAGCGATTACCATGGTAGAGTACCATGATGACAAGATGTTCAACATCTAGGTGGAATTCTCTATTGAGGACTTTATGACCTTAGATACTCTAGAGTAGCTATGATCTTAATGAGGGTTCACATGGATGAGCCTATTTAAGGGCACAACTATGAAGATGGTCCTACCTGGCTTACCTCCAACTAGTAACAAACCGACAGTCTACAACCTGTACCATCACCTTACAGGAGTTACATGGTAGTGGTAGGCATTCTCTTTCCTTTTCTCTTAATGTATTTTATTTTCCAACTATCTCACCACTATAGATTTTAGGTGTTATCCTGGAATTTTTCTTTTTGTCTGTGAACATTAGGTTAACTTATAAAATGTTGAGAGCATTTATAGGACACTAGTCCATTATTTTTAGCGAAATTTATTTTCTGTCTATTAATCTATGTTGGACTGAGTGGCGATGATGCAACATAAATGGGGAGGGGTGAATTGGGTTATAATAAAAAAAAACACAATCACAGGTAAATGAAATGGAAACTACAAACGCATAAATCAACATAAGGATTTATAGTGGTTTGATAACTACCTACTCCACTCCCTAAGCTTTCACTTAGGCCTATCTATTTCTTTTTCAAGGCTTAAGAAAAATCTTTCATTTTCTAAGCTAAGGAAGAATCTTCCATTTTATAGGCTCAAGGAAAACTTTTCCTTTTGCAAGATTAGGAAGAACCTACCCCTTGGTATTTTTCTAGGCACAATGCCAACCTTTACAACTACTAGCAGGGATAGATCCAAGTAATGTCTATGCCTCTCAAATCAGATAGCTAATACACAATTAGTGCTTAAGAAAATACTCTAAAAAAGAGTAACAAAAACAAACCTTACTTTACCCAAAATACAAGCAACATCTAAAAAGGTTTTCACAAATAGTTACAGGGAGTTACAAAGATGTTCACAATGATTTCTAGCCTTTTTTTCTAACCTTTCTAAACTCCAAAAATGCTCCTTATATAACTAAGCTCCAAAACTAGCTGTTAGAATAGTTGATGTTATGTCTAATACAAAATTAGTCATTAGAGATGACAACACCCATTATTCTTCATCAACACCAATTGAACTTGTAACAGTGACTTCTAATGCTTGTTGAATGTCTTTCAATAACTGTTGCCTTTGACTACAACTCTTGTTGGAGAGAGAACAATGCCCATTATTCAATTCTAGAAAGCTTGAATTTTGTGCTCTACTTTTTAAACTTTGTACAACTACTTTCCATGCCTATTGAACAATCATAATGCTCATTGGAAATTCCTTTAATGCCTATTGAGAAGGGCCACTGCCCGTTTTAGGTTTCATAAGCTTTAGCTTAGTCTTGGACACTTTTTTCACACCTGTTATGAATATGCAACGTTTATTATTAGCTCATATCAATGTCCATGGTGAGGTCCAACACAACTCAACCTGGAGTACTTCTCTAATGCTCATTGTAAATGGACAATGCCCATTGCAAGGTCTAAAAAACTTTGGTAAAAGAGCAACATCCAATTGACGTTCATTCTCACACTTCAATGCCAGTTGAATTTGCATAATGCCCACTGAACTTGTTATGGCCCTTTAACATTTGTCGGGTCTTAGGTTCACATGTTTTCCGAACATTCCCTCCCTAGCATTCATAACAATCTCTCCTTTTAATGTTCATCGAGTATGTTCAAATAATCCAAAAACACTAAAGTACAAAACATTAGAACTTCTCTTAGTTTTGTTATAGCTTTGTTATCCTTAAAAACCATAGTTTTGTTATCATTCAAAACACATCATTCAAAGTAGAGGAGTGAGTCCAATGCTTTGGGGTTACATGTTCTCTAAACATTATTCCTTTAGCATTCACAACAATTTGATTTGTTGCCTCGATTTGCATTCATTTTAAACTTTATTTTGTGACCTATACAAAGAAAAACCAAAATTAATTTATGGAGTAATTTATAAGCAAATAGGGTACATAACTAATTAAGTAGTTCATCTATTATTATGAATTTGATAGTCTGTAATGCTTTATTTATGGACATTAGATATTTTGTTTAGGAAACTATTTTCCTAATGTTTGACTATGTTAGTCAAACCTAAGTCAAAACACTATTTTGATCTTGACAATATAGATTGATAAGTCCTAACATCCATTTCAAGTGTTGATCCTATAGACATTTTGTTAGGATCACATTGAAATTTGAATGGAAGCCTTAGTCTAAAAGATTGAAAGTTGCATCCTAATTCGCGGCCATGAACTATAAGGTCATTGTTGCTATCTTGTAGAAGAGTTGGATAAATTTAGGCATACAATTTCACGATGTATGTCGCGTCTAGTGTTGCGATTGCTACTTTTGCATTTACATGGAGAGAATAAAGTATTCAACCAAATTATATTAGGTGTCCCAAAGAACCTTTGGGACATCAAAATTCGCGATAGTGAAATAATGGTTGCGATCA
This sequence comes from Omphalea diandra, assembly GCA_949677035.1. Classification (NCBI taxonomy): domain Eukaryota; kingdom Viridiplantae; phylum Streptophyta; class Magnoliopsida; order Malpighiales; family Euphorbiaceae; genus Omphalea; species Omphalea diandra. The sequence continues at coordinate 28,622 of CATIWR010166237.1, read as the reverse complement.
TTTGGGCATATGATATCGAGGTGATTATTGTGTCTAAAGAGGAAAAGTAGAGATTTTGACTTTCACTCTTACTCAAAGGACATAATGATTATTTTTTGTGAAGAACCAGTGGTTTTATGCCATATGGATTAACTATTAGATACAAATTAAGCAAAATTCATTGTTACATGAAGATCACGATTGCAATTATACAGTATTGACAACTAATTTCATCGTACAAGCATAAAATATAAGATCTACCTAACATACTTTTGAGATTTAGACTTAGTTTTGTTTGTAATGTGTCATTAGTGATTGTAGCTTATAAATACACCACCAAATGGACTTGAATGCAAAATAATAGCTTTCATTGTAGCCAAGCTCTTGTAAATTTATTTCTCAAACTTTAAGCATTCAATTTCTTATATTTGAGTTATTATTATTTGGTGTGAGCATTAAACAACATTAGGTTTGGGTTTGAGAGTTAACCTTTGATTATAAAACTTTTCTTCAAGTTGAGTGTTACCCTTGTGAAATACTAGTGAGGTTGTGTGTGAGCCTTCATAAGAACACAAGTTGTAAAGTTAGTTGAGCTTTAAAATGCCATTGGAAATTAGTGAAATACCCAATTAGAAGAATTAGGTAGTGGATGTAGGGTTCATTAATACCTGAACCATGACAAAACTTGATGTGTTTCATTCTTCTTCTACATCTTCTTTTTCTTTCTTAACAAACCTTCTCCTTCAAAATTCAAAATTTCCCAGCAATTCAACCCTTTTTCTTTGTGTACAAGGGTCAATAAGTGGTGTCAAAGCTTTATTTCAAACAAAACCTTAATTAAGTGAGAAAATATCATCGCATAAAAAGGAATCTACATTCACCTCAAGTTTTACTTTAATGAAACCAACTATACTCATTAGAAGTATATAGTGAATATCTATTTAGATAATGATGTGGTGGATTTGTAGGGCATTGTAGTAAAGGAATGAAAGCCTCTAACCAAAGTAACAAATGGTAGTAAAGAATTGATTCCAAGGGAAGAATGGGTGGAAGCATATAAAAAGTCTAATAGGAAGAACAAAAGGGCAATGACCATTCTTCTTAGCTCCTTATCATGAGAGAAGATTGGTAGACTACAACATTTCCTAACCACCCATTAGATATAAAAGGCATTAGAGAACTATCATAAAGGCACTACATTTGTACAATCAAGTATGTTGGAAATGTATGTGATAGAGTGGAAGCTCTTCATGATGAAAGAAAATAAAAGCATCAGTGACATGACAAATAGACTAATCTCTATTGCCATAAACATGAAAAAGATTGGGAGATTTCTAACCAACCATGAAGTAAACACTAAAATTCTCAAATCTTTTCCTTTTGAGAAATTTGGTGCTAAAGCTTGTAGCATACAAGAATCCAATCTAGAGATTAGAAATGTATAGACAAATGTCCTTATTAACATGCTACTTACTCATGAGTTGGCCTTGAAGAAAGATGACGAGATGAAGAAATTGAGAGGGCAAGGAGAGAAAAATGAAAAAGTATAAAAGAAGACTCTTGCTCTCAATTCCTCAAATAAATATAAGGAGGTTGAAGTTGCCTCTAGTGATAGTGAAGAGAGTAAGAAGGAGGACAAGGAGCTAGCCATGCTTTCAAGGAGGACCAAAGAGCTCATAAAGAGAAGGAAAGATAAGATGAACTTCAAAAAAACATCTCTCAATTTCAAATACAAGAAGAATGAAGTGACATGCTTTGAATATGGAAAATAAGGTCACATTAAATTCAAATGTCTTAAGCTCAAGAAGAAGAAAAGGTGGGACAAGAAGATAAAGAAAAGTTTTAAGGCTATATGGGATGATAACATAAGTGAGGAAGAAGAAGATGATTGCCAACCTATGCTTCATGGCTTAACAAGACTCCTTCAAAGAGGTAAGTACTTATTCACATTCTTATCATGATTAAGAGGACTTAGATGATGTGGATGATGAGCTTCTTAAAGCTCTAACTTGATATGTGATAAATACAAATATCAATAGAAAAATTATAAGAAAAAGTATTCAAACCTTGAGAAAGAATTTAAAAATTTAAAAGATCTTGTATGTGGCTTAAGGACTTTTAATGAAGAACTCAAAACATCCGTAGAAAATCTTTCTAAATTTTCATTATCTTTTGATTCTCTAAGAAAAGAAAATGACAGTTTAGAAGGTGAAGTTATTGAGCTTAGGAATTCTATCTCCATATTTCATAAAAGGAAAATAAGCTTTGGATACTCTTATTGTATCTCAAAGACCACCCTTAGAGAGACATGGTTCAGGCTTTAATGAAGTTTCGTTATCTATGTCTTCTTCTCCTATATTCATTAGAGCATCTACACCTCAAACTTCTGGTATTGAGGTTTTTGGGAAGAAAAGTGCTCCTAGCACTAAGTCACCTATGTCTAAGTGCAAAGGAAAAGCTCCTAAAGACTTAAGAGCTAAGTCTCAAAGATCAAATCATGCATATATCTATACCAAGAGGCATGCTCAAACATACAGACACAAAAACCTCTTTTCTAATAATCACTCATGCACTTGCACACACTTTCACAACCAAAGTGTGAGAAGGCCTCCTACTCATACTAAAGTTCTACATTTGAGAAAGACGCATAAGCTTAAACTCCAAGGCCATTATTGCATGAGGTATAGACATATTAATGTCTTTTGCTACATTAAGAAGGCACACCTCAAATTGAGGGTCTTTCTAAGCCTAAATCTAAAGGACCCAAACTTGGGTACCTAAACAAAGTTAAATTGTTTTTGCATTGTAGGAATGCTTGGAAACCACCAAAGAAGATAATGATTGGAATGTGAATAGGTGCTCAAAAAGCACATGATTGGTAAAAAAAAAAAAAAAAAGCTATTCATAGCCATTAAAGAGAAAGATGGTGACAATATCACATTTGGAAACAATGCTAATGGTAAGGTAATTAGCATTAGGATTTTTGGTAAAAAGGTTGTTTTATTATTTATAATGTTCTTTTAGTTGATGGATTGAAACATAATTTATTAAGTTCAAGTCAATTATGTGACAAAAGTAATAAACTCACCTTTGACCCTAGAGAATGCCAGGTTACCACCTTGGTGGATAAGAAGGTAGTCTTTAAGGGTAAAAGGAGAGACACTACTTACTTAATTGACTTAGACAATTTAGCTAACCTATCCTTTAAGTGTCTTGTCTCTATTAGTAATGAATCTTGGCTTTGGCATAAAAGACTTGGACATGCTAGCATGGAGCTTTTACAAAGATTATAAAAAAGAGAACTAGTAGAAGGTCTTCTAAAGCTTAAGTTCATAAAGGAAAAGACATATAGACCTTACCAAATAGGGAAACAACACCAAGCATCTTTCAAAGCAAAAAATGTTATAAGTACTTTTAGACCTCTTCAAGTCATTCATATGGACTTAGTTAGACCCATTAGGAATGCTAGTCTTAGTGGAAAGGACTATGCATTTGTCCTAGTTTATGACTACTCTAGGTTCATTTAGATATCCTTTCTAGCTCATAAGAGTAACACTTTTGATGCTTTCAAAAGTTATGCTAAAAGAGTTCAAAATGAAAAAGTTACTTCATTTCTTCTATTAGAAGTGACCATGGAAAAGAATTTAAAAATGAATCTTTTGAAAATTATTATTTAGAGATTGGGATTTCTCATAACTTTTCTACTCCTAAAACACCACAACAAACAAAAATACCACAAAAAAATGGTGTTGTAGAAAGATAAAATAGGACATTGGTAAAGATGGCTAGAAGTATGCTTAATGAGTATTCCTCGCGAAATTACTATTAGGCTTAAGCCATCAATACTTTATGTTATATTGCAATTCATATTTTCAAAAGACCCATTCTAAACAAAACTTCTTATGAGCTATGGAATGGTAGAAAGCCTAAACTTTCATATCTTAGAGTTTTTTGGTGCAAATGCTACATATTCAATACCAAGGACAATCTTGGAAATTTTGCCTCTAAAATCGATGAGAGTATCTTTCTTAGCTATTCCACCATTAGCAAAGCCTATAGGGTGTTTAACAAAAAGACTATAGTGGTTGAAAAGTCTATGAATATTATATTTGATGAGTCTATCAAACTTGATATTGGAAAAGGTTCTCTTGTTGATAATCTTATAGGTGACTTTGAGAAGTTAGAGCTTGATTTAATGCCAAAATAAATTATAATTGATCTTGAAGATAATAAGCCATCATAAGAAGTTGAAGAACCTTAACCACAACAAGAGGAAAACCAAGTTTAAAAACTATCCAAGGATTGGAGATACACCAAGAATCACCCAAAAGTTCTTATCATTAGTAAGACATCGAAGGGAGTATGTACTAGAGCTTAATTACATGCTTTAAATAATAATCTTGCTTTTGTTTCTCAAATTGAGCCAAAATCTATTGATGAGGCTCTTGATGATGAGAGTTAGGTGATTGCTATGCAAGAGAAACTCAACCAATTTGAAATAAACAAAGTTTGGGAACTTGTTCCTAGGCCAAAAGAACTCCTAGTTGTGGGATGCAAATGGATGTTTAGGAATAAGTTAGATTAGCAAGTTGTTATTATAAGAAATAAAGCTAGATTGATTACAAAGGGTTACAACCAAGAGGAAGGTATTGATTATGATGAAACTAGTGCCCTCGTGGCAAGATTAGAGGCCATTAAGATTATTTTAGCATTTGCATGTCACATTCATTTTAAGCTTTTTCAAATGGATGTAAAAGTGCATTTCTAAATGGTTTCATTGAGGAGGAAGTTTATGTTGAACAACCTCTGAGTTTTAAGTTTCTTGTTTTTCCAAATCATTTTTTCAAATTCACTAACGCCTTATATGGTTTAAAATAAGCTCCAAGAGCTTGGTATGAAAGGCTCTTAGTTCATTTCTTTTACAAAATGATTTTGAAAAAGGTAAGGTTGATACTACTTTATTTATGAAAAGGCACAAAAAGGATACACTCATTATGCAAGACACAGACATTGGCATTTTACCAACGGGTGTTGGAAAGTATCCTAGGCAAAGCTAATTCTAGACCCTCCAAAGAGGCACCTTCATATTTGCAATAGGCATTGAAAGCAAGCCTACAACCATTAAAGCACTATAGAAAAACTTGAAAAATAGATCATCAAGTTCACATTTTTTGAAAACTTCAACGGACACTGTCCACATCTCAGTAGTAGTTAAAGTTGAATTCCAATAGGTGTTGAGAAGCTCCAACAGTCGTTGAAGGAGTTAGTGACTAAAACATTGAGAAAGATAGAAGAAGAGCATATAGGCAAATCTCTATTTAACATCTAGTTCCAACAGGCATTTTAATAAAATTAAAGGGCATTGAAGTTATGTTCTCACCTAACAATAGGCATGGAGATTGTCCAACAGGCGTTTAATGACTACTCTATGACATAGAGGGATAACCTTCTTTCTAATGGCTAACTTTGTGTCTCAGCCTATAAAAGGACCCTCTCACAATAAAACAAATAGAGTAAAAAAATTGAAAGTGAGTATATTCTATTATGCAAGCAATCTTTAAAAAAAAAATAAAAAGAGTTAAAGAATAAGCTTAAAGATATCTCTCAAAACTCTCCACTAAGTCAAGCATTTCTTGTGAGTGTATTCTTTATTGTTTATTTTTTGAGTAAGAGTATTCTTTCTCATCTTTATGTTGTAAATTCTTTAGAGAAAGTTTTTAGTTTAAGAGACCTTAGAAGATCTAAAACCATTTTTATGAAAGGTTTAAGGTAGTACCGGTAAAACAATTTAGGAACAGTTTTAGTAGCACCTAGAAGTTTAATTATAATGACTTGATAGTACCCAATAACTACTATTTTGAAGGTGACTGATAACACTTGGAAGCTATCTAAATAATGAAAGGATCTAGTGGGAAGACCAGAGAAAATGACATAGGCAGGATTTGTACTGAACCTCTATAAATTGATTGTCTCGATTTCTCATTATTTTTGTACACCTTTAATTATTTTTACTTATTATTTCCCTATTTAGTCCCCCTTCTAGAGCACCAAGGACAACAATTGGTATTAGAGCTTGTCTTTCTATCTAGGCTTAAGTGCTCAGAGTAAAGATCATGGAAAGTCATGAGGAATCACAATTAATCCACAAGCTACTATTTTTCAAAGGATATTACTATAGGTATTGGAAAAATCGTATGGAAATCTTTCCATAGATCTATGTGGCATTATCAAAAAAGGAAGAGAAGTTCCAACAAAATTGGTTGGAGATGTTCTTGTTCCCAAGCCCAAGAGTGAATGGGTAGCTAAAGAGAAGAAGGCAAACTTAAAAAATATATGAGCTATGCACGTTCCCTTTTGTGCAATCCATAAATCTCAAGTATACTAAGCTTCACATGTGCACAACAACCAAAGAAATTTAGGACACCTTGCAGACTCAACATAAAGGCACCAATAAAGTAAAAAAGAAATAGATACAAATGAATACTTACATGTATAAGACATTTGTATACTAGTTTAATGAATCCATTGTTGAGATGTATAATAAGTTCATTAACATAGTGGGCACTTTAAAAACTCCTAGGAAGTCCTACTCCAATAGAGATATGATTGCAGAGATCCCAAAAACTATTCCCAAAGACAAGTGGGAAGCTAAGAAGACAACAATAGAGGAAGTTGATGAGCTAAAAGTCCTATCTCTAGATGAGCTCATGGGAAAGCTTCAGGCTCATGAATCACTATTGAGAAGACATTTAAAAGCTCTAGAGTGAGAAAGAATGTGTTATCCCTAAAAGCTAAAGAGGTATGCTCTGATTCCACTTCTTCTTCTTGTTTGCTAACATCTTCTTCTATTGATGATGAAAACAATAGTGAAGATGAGAAGCTTGCCCTCATAACAAATAAAGTAAAAAAAAAAAAAATCTCTCAAAGAGCAAAAGGGCAAGGAGATATAAGAAGAAAAGTAGGAAGAGTCAACTCATTTGTTATGGATACAATGAGAAAGGGCATATCAAGTCAGATTGTCTTAAGGTAAAGGAGAACAATGTTTTTATCAAGATACACACCTTTAAGAAAGATAAGGAAGTGTATAAAGCTACCTCAGACAACACTCATAACTCTGAACCTAATGAGAAGGACACTAAAAAGGAGCTAGCCATTTTTTGTCTCATGGCAATTAGGGAGAGATCTGAAGAACCCTCAAAGTGAGCACTCCTTCAAAAATGATAGTGACTGTGATGATAAACATGAGGTAAATCCCTTTTATTCTTATTTTGGGGATGAGTTATATTCAATTCTCATCAAGCTAACCATGAAAGTTGAGACTCTTAAGTATAACACCTCTACTCATAAGAAAGAGAACAAACCCTTAAGGGATTATGCTAAGAGTCAATAGGCTCTGGCTAAGGAGGTTGAGTCTCTAGCAGCAGAGAATTTTAAGCTTAGGGATAATCTCAATAAATTTACCAAAGGAAAGGAGAAACTAGACTCCATCCTTGAAATTCAATGGAGCCCAACCATTAAACATGGATTAGGATATAATACTTCTACCTCTACTACTTTTTTTACTTCCAAGATAGTCTTTATCAAGGCTAAGAAAGTTAGCATGCCTAAACCAATGAAAATGCCAAAAGTTAACAAGAAGGGAAATGCCAAAACTAATGGCACAAAGGCTAAGTCTCAACCTATTCACACACAACTGAGACATGTTCCTTCTAGTGCCAACTATGCCTACATCTATTATTCTTACAAGCCTAAGAGGCAAACTAAAGGCATAAAAATTGGCATAATCGTGCATATAAGTATACACCTTACATGAGAAACACTTTTAGACAATAAGCTCGAAAGAGCTATGAATCTCATAAACACCATGTGCATGCTCTATATAGAAATAAGACACTGGTGCACTTCAATGGTGAATGCTTTTTTTATGGTATTTATGGCCACGTTGCTTATCACTGCCTTGCTAGAAGGCATGACAAGCAAATGGCAAGATTTAACCCCATAAGACCCAAAAAGATTTAGGTACCTAAGACTTGATTCTCTTTATTTTGCAGATGTACTTAAAATCCCAAGCTGGAAAATAAGAGTGGTATCTTAACAGTGGATGTTCAAAGCATATGACAGGAGAAAAAGAGTTCTTCACCCAATTAGAGAAAACTAAAGGACTTGGAAATGTATCATTTATGGACAATGGGAAAGCCAAAATCATTGCATATGTAAAGTTGGTAAGGATGTTGATTCACCCATTCTTAATAAACTTTTGCTCGTTGATGGACTCAAACATAATCAGCTTAGTATAAGTTAGCTTTGTGAGAAAAGCCTCAGAGATAAGTTTAAACCACAAGCTTGCTATGTATCAAGGATGAGTGATAACAAAATTTTATTCATTAGTAGGAAAATTCATAACATTTATGTCATTAATTTGAATTCTCTCATTAACCATGACACAAAGTTTCTAGTATCTATAGTGAATGAAGCTAAAACTTGGAATAGAAAGCTAAAACATTTTAACATGGAACTCCTCAATAAGCTGAAAATGATAAACTTAGTTGAAGGTTTGTTAGAATCAAAATTGCAAAGGAAAGAGTTTGTGAAGCATGTCAAAAGGGAAAATAAGTAATATCTTCATTCAAAGCCAAGAACAAGGTAAGTTCATCTAAACCTTTACAATTACTTCACATGGATATGTTTGGACCTTCTAGAGTGTCTAGCATGGAAGGCATGAATTATGCATTTGTCATAGTAGATGACTATTCTAGGTTTACTTGGGTGTTGTTCCTCTCACACAAGGACTCTTATTTTGATGCATTTAAGACCTTTGCCAAGAGAATTCAAAACTAAAAGGATTTGAAAATCTTTTCAATTATAAATGACCATATGGGAGAATTTAAGAATACTAAATTCCATAACTTTTGTGTTGAGTATGGTATCTCACATAACTTCTCAACTTTTAGAACACCACAACAAAATTGTGTAGTATAAAGGAAGAATAAAACTCTTCAAGAAATGTTCCTAAGTATTTCTAGGCTAAAGCTATAAACACTTCTTGTTATGTCTTAAATAGAGTATCAGTTTGGCCCTTGTTAAAGAAAACTCCCTATGAGCTATAAAATAATAGGAAGCCTAAGATTACATATTTTAGAGTCTTTAGTTAGAAGTATTTTATTCTAAACACTAAAGACAACCTTAGCAAATTTAACTCCAAATCTGATGATGAAATTTTCCTTAGATACTCTACTACTCGCAAAGGGTATAAAATCTTCAATAAGAGAACACTTATTGTTGAGGAGTCTATGCATGCTATTTTTGATGAATCTAACCCCACTTATTGAAGAATAGAAAAAGATGTTAATGATCTTGCAGGTCCCATGAGTGAGCTATAAATTGGAAAAGAAAGGAAAAATATGGACAAGCCAGAAGAAATGTGAAGTGAAGAAAATTTAGATTAACCTCTCCCCACTCCAAATAAAAAGCAAATTCAACTGGAAAGGGATTGGATATTCAAGAAAGATCATCCAAGAGATCTCATCATTGGTGATCCTTTAAGTAAATACTAGATCATCATTTAGAATGAATGCACCAATCTTAATTTTTTTTCCTTTATTAGGCTAAAACCATATATGAGGCCATAAAAAAAATGAACATTAGGTACTTGCTCTGCAAGATGAACTTAATTAGTTTGAAAGGAATAAAGTATAGACCTTAGTTCTTAGACCTCAAAGCATTCCATTATTAGATCCAAATGGATCTTTAGGAATAAGCTTGATGAGCATAGAACCATAGTTAGAAACAAAGCTCGGTTAGTAGCCAAAGGTTATAACTAAAAAGAGGGAATTAACTTTGATGAAACCTTTGCTCCAGTAGCAAAGTTGGAGCCATTATGATTTTACTTGCATTTGCATCTCATATGAATTTTTAATTATATCAAATGGATGTTTAGAGTGCTTTCCTTAATGGCTACATTGATGAAGAAGCATATGTTGAACAACCCCCTAGTTATGAAAGTCATTGTTTTCCTAAACATGTGTTCTAGCCCACCAAAGCCGTATATGGCTTGAAGCAAGCTCCAAAAGCTTGGTATGAAAGTTTAAGAAACTTTCTTGCAAAGAAAGAGTTTTCTAAAGGGTTGGTACACACAACACTCTTCTCTAAATAGAAGAATAAAGACTTATTACTTGTACAAATATATGTAGATGATATCATTTTAGGTGTCGCTAATGTTTACTTGTGTGAAGATTTTTTGAAAGTAATGAAAGGTGAATTTGAGATGTGTATGATGGGAGAACTCAAGTTTTTCTTGGATTACAAATTAAATAAGGGAAAGATAAAATCTTCATCAACCAAGCTAAATACATAAGGGAACTAATAAAAAGATTTGGCAATAGCAAAATGTGTAAAACTCTAGTAAGCACCAAGAACAAGCTAAACACAGATAGACATGGTAAGGTTGTGGTTCAAGAGTTGTATAAAGGTATGATTGGTAGTCTTCTCTATCTAATAGCATGTAGGCTTGACATTATGTTTAGTGTGTGTTTATGTGTTAGAAATTGGTATAATCCAAATGAGTCTCATTTACAAGCTATAAAACACATACTTAAATATCTTATTAGTACTTCCAACTTATGACTTGGTATCCTAGAAGTTCTTCATTTGAGTTAAATGCATTTTCAGATGTTGATTTTGCTAGATGTACCCTAGATAGAAAAAGTACTTCAGGTTCATGTCAATTACTCGGTGAACATTTAGTGTCTTGGAGTAGCAAATAGAAAATTTAGTTGCTTTGTCTACTACTAAAGTTGAGTATGTGGCCCCAAGTCTTTATTGTGCTCAAATCTTATGGATGAAGCAACAACTTCTTGATTACAAGGTTATTGTAAATCAAGTGGCCATCAAATGTGATAACATTAGTGCCATCAACTTGTCTAAGAATCCCATTCAACATTCAAGGAGTAAGCATATAGATATAGAACGTCACTTTCCTAGGGATCATGTTAATAATAGTGATATTGTATTGGAATTTATTGATACTAACCATTAATTGGTAGATAATTTCATTAAACCTTTTTATGATGAAAGGATGCAATTCATCAAAAGAGAACTTGGAATGATTGATGGAAGTACATTGAGTTAACATCAATAGGTTCTTTTATTTCTCCCTTGATGATTCCTGCTTAATTATTGATTGGTTGATGATTGATATATTGCTTATTTTTGCTTGAAATGATTACTGTTAATGTCTTTAGATTTTATAAGCTCAAGATTTTAATTATGTATTATCCTAATCAAATGTCCCAATATTAATTGAATTCATGACTATATCATTGAGTTTGATTAATAATTTACATAAACAAAGTTTTCAAAATGTTTGCTTGTTTGAAAATTTCATTTTAAACTTAGCTTTATTTTGGAAAACATGGCCAACGATCGTTACAAGTTTGCTAATGACCATTATGTTATTAGTGAGTTCACATTTTAGCTTCTTCATGTACCTATGATCATTGTGAATTTCGAACGACCATTATTCTTCACCTACTAGGCATTGCGAGCAATCACCATCATTGAATGAAGAACACTTGCTTGATCAAGCTAATGGTCATGTCCAACTGTCATTATTTTAATCACAATAGCCATTGAACACTCCCAACAGTCATATTTTTAAAGAAATAGGAAACTCTTTAAACTCCTATATAAACCCCCTAAACCTTAAAGTTGTTTTACTTTAGCTTTCATTGTGTTTTGGCACTATATATATATATATATATACATTTGCTACTATTTACTTTATTGATCACTTGCATCAATCATCAAACACTAAACCAAATGGCACCAAAGCTGAATCAATAAACAGATATAAGCAACAGGCAAGGAAAAACCCTCAACCCTCCTACTCAAGCTTAGAAACTAAGGAAAACTTAGCCTCAATGCAAGCATAATAGAAGGAAAAGACATTTAAAGCATCTTCAGGACCTCAATCCTTGAAGAAATTCAAATATGTCTCATAATCAAAGGGAAAAGGGAAAGAGACAGAAATAAAGCAAACCCCTCGTACTGTCCCAAAATTTTACCTCAAAATGGATAAGAAGAAGGAATTGGCCCTCAAACTCCTTAAAAGACATATTGGGGGAGGCAAATTTTTTGAATAAAATGATTTACAGAGGTATGGATTAGCAGAACAAATGGAAGAACTTATGACACGGATAGGGTGGGAACTCTTTTGACACATAAAAGAGCCCTTCTATATGGAGCTCGAAATAGAATTTCTCTCCACTTTAGAAATTCTGGAAAGTGATTACCACACATTTGCACAAGAAGGTATGATTAACTTCAGACTTTTTGTGAAAAAATACACCTTAAGGCCAAATGAGTTAGTGAAATGCTTTGATGCCATCACTGATGGAATAACAAAGCGTCCTCCCACTTTCAAAGTGGATGTAAACCAATTTTGGAAGTTAATCATGGATGGGAATAGCAACCACAACAACAATAGTAGCAAGGCATCAAAGATAAAAAGTCAAGCCTTTAGTATAACTTACCGTTTCATAACATGGAACACCAATGGGAGAGCACAATCCAATGGTAATTGCACTGTCATACACCTATTTTATCTTTAGTGCATGAAGAACAAGCAAAGGATCAGTAAACTCCTACTATTGTTGTAAAGGATTGATGGTCCAGTGGATAAAAGGAATGAGTTTATGAGAGGGCATTGCATAACTAGGATTACTAAACATGTAAAGACTATTCCCTCGTCAGAAGAAGAAATTGAGGAATGGAACATTATGTTAGAGAAACTGCCATTTGTGAAAATATGTTGTTAAGTATGGGCATCCTTCAAAGGCTCAACTCTGGCTTAATAAGGAGAATACCAAAAGGAGGAGAAATTCCTAAATCAAAACAAAAAGATGAAAATGTTAAGGAAGCCATAAGAACATGGATTTCTGTTATAGAAGAGACTAGAACTAGTGCTCTTGCTCCTACTTCGAGTACTACTACTTCTCTCTCATACTTTGAGAAAAAGGTCCTTAATCAACTAGCAACCATCTACAGTGTTGTTCGATAGGTTGTCCTCCACTATCTCTCTTCACCAAAAGGTATAAAAACTTTAAAGGGATATGAAGGATGTCAATCAAACCTTAGATTGGATAGTGGAAGGATTAAATTTGCAATATGGAACTCTAACTACTCCAACAAAATCAGATGCAATAGTAGAGCCCAAAGACAAACTCTAGAACTTTTCCTAGGACCCTCACCACTAATCATCTTTTTCATCTCTTGTTGCAAATTTTATCTTTTTTTCATTTCTGCTATCAATGTTTTCTAAAAAATGTTGATGTAAGGTACAACATTCCCTTAATGCTATATATATTTTCTCTCTTTGCTTATACTATTATTTGAGATTTCATTTCCCTTGTTGTTGTTATACTTATGGATTGCTTTTTGATAATGAAAAAAAGGTAGAAATACTAAGGAAAAGTAAAAAGCATAAGTAAATAAATCAGGGGGAGAAGGTATGAGAAAGCAGGCCAAGGAAAATGTAATGCATGTGTGATATATGTGTGAATTTTTTAAGGGTAGCAAATATATGTGTGAATTTGTTTTAAAAAGAACTTAGTATGTATAACTTGTTTTAACAGTACATAAAATTTTGAAACAAAGGGGGAGTAATATGATCTATTATATCTTATGCACTTGAAATTGAATCACATTGTTTAATAGTTGTTAATACTTAAGGTTGATATGATGTAAATTTGTTTTAACTTATTGCAAGATTGATTATCCTTGATAAATTGTTTATCATCATAAAAAATGGGGAAAATGTTGAACCTAGTAAGGGACGTTGATGAACCAAGCTTGTTTTGATGATTACAAACATATTTAAAAGCTAACTCTTACCCAAGTTAGTGTGTAAAATCTCGTAAGTACATCAATCTTTTTATCCAAGGCTTTTGGAAAAGGAGTTTAATTAAAAACTCTAAGTATTCGAAGCCAACAAGTGTTGCTACATTTTAAAAGGCATTGCGATTTCCTTAATGGACATTGAAAATTCTTAATATGTTCACGTGACACTCAAATATGAGTAAAGTCTTCTAGACCTCTCAACCAGTGACTCTTTCAGAAATCAATAAGCATTGGATGACTCAAAAACTTGAGCTTCGCAAGTTGTCCTTCACAATGAGCGTTGCATTTTCGTAATGGGTATGGCTCATTGATACCTTAATAGGCATTAAACCAAATGACTTGGTGTGAACAAAACTCTCAAAGCCTTGACATAGGTGTTGCCATTTTACCAACGGGCATTGGAAAGGATCCCAGGCAAAGCTAAAGGTTATGGACCCATTAATGGGGTATCTTCATATTTGCAATAGGCATTGAGATCCTCTTCAATGGGCATTGAAAGCAAGCCAACAACCATTAAAGCACTATAGAAAAACTTAAAAAATATAGCAACAAGTTCACATCCTTCTATAAACTTCAACAAGCATTGTCCATATCTCAATAAGAGTTAAAATTGAATTCCAATAGTTGTTGAGAAGCTCCTACGATCGTTGAAGGAGTAGGTGACTAAAAAATTGAGAAAGTCAGAATAGGAGAGTTTAAGCAACACATATAAACATGTAAATTAAGATCAAAAGGTATATGCATCTTAACCTACAAAAGATAAATAGAACGTATTAGTCAGCATACCAAAACCAAAGAGATAAAGAAATTAAACCACCCTCTAAGAGATGTTGTCAATATACACACTACCAATTTACACAATAATCTATAAGTTTAAAGGCCTAACATGCATCTATGTCCAAGTATCATATTATCCACAACCCCAACATCATATAAACACATATGGATAATCATAATAATAAGTGAATCATGAACACATAAATATAGAAAATATAGCATAAACACATAATGCAAGAATGACATGCAAATGCAGTTAGAGGATGGAGGATGCCTTGAACAAGTCCCCAAATCATCATATTAGAATTCTACGATCATTAGATCCTTATCCAAAGTTGCCCAAAAAAGTTAATGTACCATCAAAGTTACCACTAACAATTTTAAGGGCAAGGATATTAAACATGTTATGAGCGCCTTAGATTTTTACTAAAGTAAGTGAAATCTTATTTGCGACTCTATCCTTTTATCTACTAATAAGGGATCGAGAGGATGGGGTCTATACATTGGTAATAACACTTAAAATATGGCATGCATTTGGACCAATGAGGGATCCTTTAGGCCTCACATAAGTTTCGAGTCATTTTCTAATTTGGTGGTCAACGGGTGACCAAGGTGGGACAATACATTAGTATTATCCCTAAAGAGATGTGAAGTCACCACCAGGCTTTGGTTAGGACAAGAATCTGGGCAAGGTAAAAGTTGAACCTAATTAAGTCATTTAGAAGGCCCAATTTGTCTTTACACTATCAAAGATTATGTTTAAAAATTGGCTACGATTTGGGGAAGAGGTTAGACATCTTTAAACCACCCAAAAATTAGGCTATGACCTTTGGGCATCTTTGGTTCACTTTTTTCATTTTAGTTTTATTATTAATAAGTTTGATTAATGTCCCTAAGTATGTTTCTAAAGCAATCAAATCAATCAAATCAAAGTATCATCATAATTAATATAAATGGGGATAGGGGGCATGCCGCATGTTAAGTGGAGGTCATGTATATTAATCAACCTTAATCAAAATTATCACGCATAATCAATAGTCAAAATAATGACCATTAAGACCATTATTCATGGTGAAGCTCAAGTAAGCACCTACACCCAATAAAACATATAACTTAGTCACCAATAAGGGGAAAACATCATTAAAGTAAGCAAAATAAGATTCATGCAAGCAATATTCTTATAATATCCCTAAATTATGGAATCTAGGCATGTTTCTAAGTCATTATTCAGTCATTCAATCATCCCAATAACAAATGAAATACATAATAACAACAATAGTAACAAACAAGGCATGGATACATAAACCATAAAACATCATGAATCATAAATAGGGAATGCAAATGCAAATTGAATGATCTTAAAGGCTTAGAGCAAAATTCAAACTAGTGGTATCCTAGGGTCATTGAAACCCCTTCCACTTTTGCTTTAAAAAAACCTAGCATCCATAAACACTACTACTATATTAAGGGTTTATGAGCACCTCGAGACTTATGCAATTGTGCTTAAATGAGTGGAATCTTACTTATCTCTCCATCCTTTTATCGACTAATGGAGGTTCTATAAGGCAGGGGTTTCACATTGGTAAGAAGCTTAAGAAATGGCATGTGATTGGATCAACGGGGAACACTATAGGCCTTGCATAAGTTCGAAGCCTATTTTCTAAATGGTGCCCAACGGACGACCAAGGGAGGATAATACATTGGTATCACCCTTAAAAGATGTGGAGTCACCACCCGACTTTGGTCGAGATAAGAATCTGAGCAAGGTGAAAACTAAACCTAAATAAAGTCAATTAGAAAGACCATTTCATCTTTACCCCATCAGATATTAGGTTTCAAAATTGGGTACGGCTTAGAGAAAAGGTTAAACACCTTAAAGCAAGCAAGACATTGGGATCCAACCTTGGAGTATCTTTTGTTCATTTTACCATTTTAACCAAGTTATTAATTAGTTAGTTTAACGTCTCTAAACACATTCCTATTGCAATCCAATCAATCATGTCAAATCACCAATCATCTCAAAAAGGAAGGGAGATCATGCATCATGGCATAGGGAGGAACACACATATCATAATCCATATCATGCATTTAAAAAGCAAGTAGGGATCATGCAACATGGCATAAGGAGGAACATGAATATCATAATCCATATCATGCATTTAAAAAGGGAGTAGGGTTATGCAACATGGCAAAAAGGGAAAGGATGTATATCATCATTCATATAATGCATAATCAATATATAAGGAAATAATGGCCATTAAGACCATCATTCATGGTCTAAGCAAGATAAGCACCTACACCCAAAAAGACACACAAGTTAAGAATCGACCAAGAAAGCAAATAAGATAAAATAAAATAAATAAAGAAAGTTCACATGTAATAACTTACCACATCTCCAAATCAAGTTACCTAGGCATATTTCTAAGTCCATAATCACAAGCATCCTAACATCATATGAAGGACACAATAATGTCATGACATAAAATAACATAAATGCACAAATCATATGAAACAAAGAATCTCAAACATGACATGCAAATAACACCTTGGAGGATTTAGTGGCCTTAGGTAAAATCACAAAAAGAAGGATCCTAGGGTAATTGAACCCTCTCCCATCATTACTCTTAAAGATTTTAGCATCCATAAGCATCACTAACCACTAAAAGGGTTAGGATACTAATTAATAAAGGGTGAATCATAAGGCCAAAATACACACTTAACATGAAACTCAAAGATGAGATCAAAAGAAGGATAACCAAATCATAGCTCTCAAGGTCCTAGAAGTGACAAGCTCCTCACTTGACCATGGTCAAAATGAGGATAAAACAAAACTTTAAATGTTCCATGAGACACAAGATGATATAATACTAAGTATTAAAACATGAAAAGCCATAAAAACAACCTCATTCTTAGTTAGTATTCCATTCATTTTAGTGAATTGGGATCCTAAGTTATGAGACCTCTCCCTATTCAATAAATGGAACATTCAAACATCATAAAACATAGTATAAAAGTCAAGAAATCCAAATAAGAAGAAAGCAAAATTTTTATTTTGCTCTAAAGTCAAAAGTAGGTTGTGCATACCACTTTGAGGTCTGTACAACCCACAAAGATGGTTGTGCAAACTGCATAAAGTCCATAAAGACCTCTAAAATTGGGTTTTTAAAAATTGAAAAGGAAGAAAAAAGGGGGGAAGGAGAGAAAAAGGGAAAAAAGCTTGCTCTTGATGATTTTCTTGGTTTTAAATGATCACAAATTTGATTTTTCCTCTAAGAATGTTATGGAATGCTTAAGAATGCAAAAGAATAAACCTTATTTTACCTTTGGATAGGGTATAAATGGGTTAGTGTTTTATTTAGTATCCTAAACTAATGATTATTTATGGAGAAATTCCAACAAAGTTTTCCTAGGGTTATCCAAGCCTTCCCCTCCTCAAATGGTATAGGATTTATAGAGGAAGAAGGGTGCACTAGAGCCTGAAATGGTTTTGGTTGTATGTTATTTATATCTAATTAGGGATAAGACCATGAAAGTTATGAAATTAGGGTTTGTAAAAGGTCTGTGTAGTGTTGTACAACCTTAAGGTTTTAGGGGGGCCAGTTCCAAACCTTCCCAAGGTTAGAGTTTTAGTCATGATTGTTCAACCATGACAAAGTTGGCAGCCTTTGGGCCTACTGTCTTATGGGCATGGGTTTCATCTTTAGGGTTTATTCTAAATTTGTTAAGGCTTTGCTTCTTTTCTTGGCAATTCACCTTGCATTCTAAGGAATAATTGGAATGATATTTATCATTAGGCTGACATCCTAAAGCCCAAAATCTAGAGCTTACAATTTGCCCCTTGCTTTTATGGGGCTTAGAAAACAACATTGGAGAAATGATTATTTGAACAAGACTCGATAAAATAATGTAGCAAGTGTAAACATTGTTAAGGATACAAAAGGATATAGTTCTTTAGCAGCTCCTCAAGCATGCACTAAAGCTTATCCTAATAGCTTTCTAATAGGTACCAATGTGTTTTCTGAGCTTTCAATTACTCTTATATAGGTACTATATATTTTAGCAACTTTCTAATAAGTACTAAATCTATTCTAATAGTTTTTTAGCTAGTATTAGGGTGTTTTGTATGCTTTAGTAGTTCTCAAGTAGGTACTAAACATTTTAGCAGCTTTCCACCAAGTACTAAATTTGTTCTAATAACTTTATAATAGGTACTAGGTATTCTTGCCTCCCATAGCAACTCTCTAACAGGTACTGAATTTGTTTTGGCAACTTTCTAGCAAGTACCAGGTATTATTGTCACCCTTAATAACTCTTCAATGTTTTAGCAGCTCTCTAATAAGTACTAGGTTTCCTACGTATCTTATGTGTTTGTTGCTATCTTTTTGTATCTATTAATGTTCTTAAATCATTGGAAGTTTCTTATCACTTTTGGCTAGGGGTTTTATCTCAAGGATGCCCCATGAGGTTGATCTTGTGTCATATGTGCCTTTTTGTCATGTTGGGATATTTTCCTATGTCATTTTGTCCTTTTTAGCCCATTGGTAGTGAATTCATACTATTATAACCCTTTTGGCCATCATGTGGACTTGTATTTGTTGAAAGGAGTGGGTTTGAGCCCAAATGTTGTGACATTACTGCGGGTGAGCATGGATGATTCTAAGAATATGAATTCCCATTCAAAAATTATTTTGGCGTTCTTGGAGAGCTTAAATTTTGTCATTGAAAGGCATTTTAGTAATTTAGTTAGCAGCTTGGAAGATTGAATAAGCTTCTTTAGGCTTTGGTGGAGTTAAGGGTGTTTTGGTAATTTCTTTTAGTTCTTTTTTTTCCTCTTTTAGTTTTGCCCTCTTTCTTTAGTGGGTTATATAGACAATTAGGTTGTTTATATAGCCAATTTAAGGAGTCTGTTTCCATAACATGAGAGTAGTCTGTACAAACCAACCTCGACTATATAGACCTTACCCCTTATATAAGGCCCATCGGTAATTTTAAGGTTCATTCACATCATTTGTCTTCTTCTCTCTACTTTCTCTCACTAAAAATTCTTTGAACTTACCTTTCTTAGGTTCCCATTGCTCTTAGACTTTTGCGATGGCTAGTTTCGACAACAACAATATGTTCGACTTCCCTGAGGAGTTCTTTGGTGAGGAGGCTATTGTGTACGATGCCTTAGAGCAACTGCGCTCGATGTGGGGTTTTGCAAGGGTGAACCCCTTGATAAAGGCAACCTCAAAGATTATTCCAGTGGGTTTCACCTTATGCCACGACACATCGATGATCTACAACTTATACTATCACCTAGTTAGAGCTATCTTGGGATTGGTAGAAGCTCTTTTAATTTCTTTTTGTTATTTTTGAATTTTGTTGTCCTTCATTTTGGCACTATAGATTTTAGATATTTCCTTAGAATTTCTTTCCTATGTGAATATTAGGTTAGCTTAAAAATATTTAGGGATAGTTCTAAGATAATTACCTTTTATTGTTGAATGAGATTTTTATTTTTTTTTGTTGGCTTGATCTATTATCCTAGTTTGTATGCCTTTATTTTCTTCTAACCTTGGGTTACCGATTAGAACTCCTTTTTTGGCCAACTTAAGTGACTTTAATTTGTGTATCTAAGCAAGGCTTTTATTGCTCGAGTCGTGGCTTCACTTATTTTCTCAACTTTTATTTCTCAAGCTGTTGCTTCACTTTTCTTCTTCCTTTTTTCTTTT
Source organism: Omphalea diandra (assembly GCA_949677035.1). Lineage (NCBI taxonomy): Eukaryota > Viridiplantae > Streptophyta > Magnoliopsida > Malpighiales > Euphorbiaceae > Omphalea > Omphalea diandra. Next base: position 8,256 of record CATIWR010166237.1, on the reverse strand, counting down.
GCATGGGGTGTTAAGTGTTTGATGTTCCCTTTTTTAGACACTCTTTTTTTTAAGGCAACCTCTCCTTTTTATAAAAGGGGCAAACCAATAGGCCCAGTCGAGAAATGCCTCTACGAGTTGCATCCTCTAGTCATGGCCTACTTGGAGGGGACTAGTCTGATACCTTTCCTATAGATGTTACCGAGAAGGCCCCTCGGATTGATTCCATGATGAACTAGACATTAGTTAAGTGATGGATGGACACTGTTCATAATTTCCATCTGCCATTGATCAGGGAGGTCATTATCATACTAGGGGACTTCACTTACTTAACTAAGGTCCATTTCTTAAGCATTACCATCCCCGCTTATTCTAGCATGCACGAGCTAGTATTATTGAGGGGTTATCTTCATTGATTTTTTGGTTACATTCCCTAGACTAAAGGGAACATTTATTTTAAGTGATCTAGTATGAAGGCTAGTGCCCCCACCATCACAGACGATAGCTCATAGGAGGTAGTAGATCAACATGTTTGATGCTTCCTTTTGAATGCCTTATTGGGGACTTTGTTCACAAATCCATTAGATGCAACAGAGATTTACTTGGTGCCAACACTAGAGAACTTATGACTTATCCACTATTTTAGGTAGGGATATGCAACACTAGCATACTTGTAATAGTCTTACATGTGTGACACCTAGCAGGTGCTCATCGTGAGTATTTCCTAGATCCTACTTCACTTTATACATTTATTTTCTTTGTGACTACTCTTGTCCTGATATTGTGTTTGTTGACAAAACTATGCCATTGAGTTTGGCCTCCTGTAAGGGAGTAACCCCCTAACCGATATGGACGGATGTTGCCCTCGTTCTGTAAGGTGGAGTGTGGTGTGTCAATAAGATTCATTGATGGAGCTCAAGAACGTACGCTTGAACACTCTTACCTTAGACTAAGTATTTTTATCCTTTAAAAAAGATAATAGTTTATTTAGTGTATTAATTACTATTCTTAGCTTTACACTTGTAGTGGTTGTTTATCCATGCTGCAATTGTGCTTATACTATAAATAGGCCTTCAAACGTCTGGTAGCCAGAGGTGATGGAGGAGGACTGTATGACACTTACAAGTAGGTCCATCCTTACATGAGTGGTATTTGGGAGAGTGTATCATCAAGTAGCATGATTAGTTGGATGCTCAACATGTTCCTTAGCGTCCACGCTTAGACATGTTTTGGGCAGCAGATATAAAGGGGGACATAAAGATACAAATGGCCATATGATTCTTACCAAAAGTATAGCTTCTCTTGGACAAAGTCTCTTCTCGAACATGGATGATCCAGGCTTTAGTAGGGATCATACCTATGACAGAGGAGCTATAAATGAATTTTTGAGTCATAAGGCACATATGGGGACAATCATGCATTGCAACGCCTAGGGGAAGATTGCTCACACTAAACAAAGGCCTAAAGAGCACGATCTTGCTATTTAAGGTTATAAGAGGGCATGTACTTCTACTTTTGGAGGATTAGAGACCATCATGGTGGGTGAGTTAGATCTTATACGAATAAAATGTCCAGTTCTATATGGCACCCATGACTAGGTCGATGATGCCACTATAGATCACTCGATCAGCCTGCACCTTTGAGCTGATCGAGACCATCCATATAAGTGTATTTCCCTAGCATTTTTACATCATTTGGTGTGATTTAAGTATTCGTTGCTAAAATATTTCTTTATTTTTTTTATGGATCCCTCATGTTCAAAGGGAAGCGATGGTGGACCTTATTACTGCCCTAAAAAGGTAGTACCATAACAGACGAGATCAATGCAAGTTAGTAAAAGTTAGCATTGTATACAAAACATGTATGCATGTTTATAATTATGTGTATGTGATTGATGCCCTATCCATACTAACCTTTATGCATTTGGCAAGAGATAGTCCAGTGCCTGACCTAGGATCTTACAGATATTGAGCAGTGCCTAGAAGTAGTAAAGTCCCAAATAGAGATGATGACTAAAGGAACGATCAAGGATTCTGACAAGTCACTAGCTTCAAATGAGGAGGGAGGAAATGATAAGGAGATAACCTCAAGAAGTAGAGGGGATTGAGCCCATCTAGTGCTCCTAGATTTTTAGGATTTTCCTTTCAATACAATATATTTATTGAATATTATTGATATTTTAGCATAGTCATATAACTGTATCAGGTGATTTGAAAGCCTTGGAGTTTTTTATATGTTTGCTTGAACACTAGGCTTTGGGACATATTGAGGTAATATTGCCTTCATTTTTGGCAAGCTCTAGAATTTTCCTATTTTAGTAAAAATATATGATTTTGATTATGGACCTAAACTTGTCTTCTAATTGGTGATTGAATTATTCTATCTAATTTTGAATGTAGACATGTCTTTCAAAATAAATACAAAACAACTTTTATGCCTATTATGTGAGGGGATGTTGCTTAATTTTTTTAGGAAAATAAGTTTGTATAAACCACAAAGTTTTTTGTACATAATCCTAATTGTCCATGTAGATAACTCAAGTGATCTATACAACCATAAATAGTTGTTCACAACTGTTAAGCTCTAAGAACCTTCTTTTTCTTCCATAAATAGTCATCCATGATTTTCTTCTTCAAACCCCTTATTTCCACTACATTTCCATATTTATGACTTCTTCACTGGTATGGACTCTACCCCTGAGGATGATGCCAACTACATGGCATGGCTATGTAACTTTTAGGATTGCAGAGTTCTTTCTATCTTATCAAAACATTAACAAACCCTGAAACTTTATGAGAAGAAACTTTTGTATATTAAATTCTAGTTTGAAGACATGTTTAAGGCAATTTTCTTTAATTATGCAAATGTATTTCCATTAGATATTATGCTTAACATGAACCATTTACATTTCACATATTACTCATTAATTGAATGCATGATCACTACTTTTAATGATGGCACATTAAATCATTTGATTGCCATGTAAAATACCTTTACCCTGCAAGTTCTCCATCTTCAAATTTTGTTTCTTTTATTTTTCTTTTACATCTCATTATTTCATGATAAGTATCCCTAATAGCCAATTGCACTCTCTCGCCTCCTACACTATTTATTATATTTATGTCTTAATTTTTGTCTAGGTTGCCCTTTCAAGTTTTTGACTTAATGAAGTATTTCTTTCTTTCTTATTTCTTTTTTCTCTTTTTTTCGTGTGCCCTAACTTTTACATAAGCCACCCTTTTGAGTTTTTGGCTTAGTAGGATAATTTTTACTTTTCTTGCATCCTCACATGAAGTACTTTTCCAATCTATCTAAATTCATCAACTCGATGAATTCATATTTGTCTATATCCAATAACATTAGTGCACCTCTGAATAGAACTATTTGACCACATAAGGACCATTTTAATTCAGCCTAAACATTCCTTGAGGATCTGGGGCTTGTTGTCTAATTGCTTTCAATACTAAATCACCAACTCTTGTGGTACCTGTTGTAACCCTCTTATTGAATGTATGGGCCATCCTAGCTTGATACAATTGGATGTGTTAGAGAGCCTTCAACCTTTTATCATCTAGAAGATCCAATTATTCAAATCTACTTCTTACCTATTGGTACTCAGGGAACTTCGACTCAACTAATACGTAGGGACTTTACTTCCACCTCAATTAGTAATACTGCCTCTAGTCCATACACAAGGGAATATGTTGTCATCCTTATTGATGTCCTTGCTATAGTTTGATACCCTTACAGTGCAAAGGATAACTTCTCATACCAGTCTTTGTAAGTTGTCGTCATCTTGGTGAGGATGTTCTTAACATTCTTATTAGCCACCTCTACCATTTTGTTAGCTTATAGATTGTAAAATGATGTCTTGTAACAAGTTACTCCATACTTTTCTAGGATTACTCTAACTCAGTATGAAAACAAACCTCATTATCTGTAACAATGTGATACAACACCTCATAATGATAAATGAGGTTCTTCTTGATGAATTGGGACATTTGCTTTGCCCTCAATTTACTGAAGGACTCTGCCTCTACCCATTTCGAGAAATAATCCCCTGCCACCACAATGTATTTATGCCCCTTGTAGAAGCTAACTTGATTTCTCTAATCATATTGATACCCTAAGTAGCAAACGACCATGATGAGGTTAGATTCTGCAACTCTATCGGAAGCAGGTGGTTAAGACTATCATGAACCTGACACTTATGATAGCTTCAAACCATATGAATTCAGTCTTACTCCATGGTGGTCTAGTAGTAACCCATTCTCAAAATCTTCCTTGCTAACATCTTCCCACTCATGCAAGGGCCAAAAATCCCTACATGTACTTCATTTATGACTTTACCCAATTATTTTCTTTTTTACCAAGAATCTCAAATGGACTTTGTCTAGCATTTTTTCATATGACACACCATCATAGTCAATAAATTGCAATGCCAACTTCCAGATTACCACCTTATCCCTCTTTTCTGCCCCTAAAAGCACCCACCATTTTCTAAGTACCTTTGTACATCATAGTACCAAGGATAGTTTTTTGCTAACATTGGCATCACTCCCTTATAAACATGGCAAAGGGTTATAGATCATAGTGCAATCAACGGCTTCACCTTTGACTTGTCCTAAATAGAAATAAAAGTTGTTAGGGCATCAGCCATCATGTTCTCATCCTATGGTAGGTAGCGAAATATGACCCCATAAAAATTTTGTCTCATCCTCTTCAAATGTTCTATATATAGACTTAGTCATTCTTCCTTGAATTCCCATTCGTCAGTTACATAAGAGATAATTAGCAATGAATCCCTAAAAAAATTCAACTGTCTTGACCCTTATCTGTATCAAAAGTTCCATACCAAGTGCACATGCTTCATACTCGGTCATGTTATTGGTTACCTTAAAGTCAAGCATTTTGCCCATAAGGAGAAGTTATCCTTCTAATAATATCAAAATCACATCCACACCTTCTCCTTTCTTATTTATTACTCCATCGAAATACATTTGCAAGCCTAGAGTCTCGATTGCATTTAACCTTTCATTAAGGGACTAAAGAAGTTCTAATTCTCCTTTTTCAATGTGTTGTTATATTAAATATTTTGCAACTATTTGATCCTTGATCACCATCTTAGTCACATATTTGATATCAAATTCAGTTAACAATATCAACTACTTTGCCAATTTTCCATTCAAGGAATGGGCCTTGTGCAGGTATTTGACTGGGTTAAGCTTCAAACAACTTTCGCTGAGTATGACTAAAAATAGTACCTCAACTTCTTCATGGGCCATACTAATGCCAAACAGGTCTTCTCCACTTGATTGTACTTCACTTCATAAGACAATGATTTCATGTTGAGATAGTACACAACATGTTCTTTCCCCATTTTGCCTTCTTAAGCTAACATCGCCCTTATGGACCTTTCTTCTATTGTTAGGTATAAGATCAATGGCTTCCTAGACTTCAGGGGTTTTAATAATGGTGGGTTAGTCAAATACTCCTTTATCTTCTTAAAACCTTTTTAGGCATTGCTTATTCCATTTTACTGACTGTTCTTCCTGAATAACTTGAATTATGGCTCACAAATAGGAGTGAGTCTTGCAATGAATCTATTAATATATTGTAAGTAACCCAAAAAATCTTAAACATCCTTCTCTATCTTAGGTGCAAACATGTCTTGAATAGCCTTCACCTTGTCTAGATTTACTTTGATGCCCTTCTCACTCATTATGTGTCCTAATAACTTACTAGACATAACCCCAAACACATATTTCTTAGGATTCAATCTTGAGTTACACTCATCAACCATGTTTAAGAATTTCTCCAAGGCTTCAAAATGTCTCTCCCTCATTTTAGACTTTACCATCATGTCAACGATGTGCACTTCCACTTATTTCCATATTAAGTGATGAAACAAAGTAGTTGTCATTCGTTGGTATGTTGCTTCTGTATTTTTTTAACCCAAATGACATCACTTTACATCAGTATGTTCCCTATTCTATGATGAAAGTCGTCCTTACCACTATGAGGATCTAATTGTAGCCAGAAAACCCATCAATGAAGGAATACATAACACAGATTAACACACATTGCAATGTTATCTACTAACACATCAATATAGGATAGAGGGAAATCATCCTTTAAGCAAGCCATATTCAGATCCCTATAGCCCACACACATCCTCACTCTTTCATGCTTCTTTAGCACCGACACTATGTTAGCCAACCACTCAAGGTAATTAACTATTTCTAGGAACTTGGCATTCGATTGCTTCACCACTTCTTCTTTAACAAGTTGGGCCTACTCAGCTCTCGTCCTTCAAAACTTCTACTTTTACTAGTCTCTTATGGGGATAAGTTAAAATTTTATGTTTAGTAATTCATTTATCAACCCCCGATATATCCTTGCATGTCCAAACAAAGGCCCTCCAGTATTTTTTGTATAACTATGTGAACTTCTATCATTCCTCTAGTATGACATCACTACCAATGAGTAGGATTTCTAAATTTTCCTATGCACCAAGATTAAATGTAGTGGTATGCACTAATTAATATTAAAAATGTGTTGTGTCAAGAGGAAAAATGTTTAAAGAACATGTGACCCTAAGGCATTGACATTACTTCTCTACTTTGAATGATGTGTTTTGAATGATAATAAAATAATGAAAAACCTTAAGAAGTTCTAATGTTTGTATTTTTGTATTTTTGTATCCTATAGGGAGATAATGTTGTGATAATGTATTCCAACATGCGTTGCAAGTCTCTAACCGACATTGAGCAAATTCAACGGTCGTTAAAGAATGAACAATAGGAGTTGAAATGTTCAACTATAATTGGATGAATGCTTAATAGGTGTTGAATAAGTGTTATGAATGCCCAAAAGCTTTTTTGATCACACAATAAGCATTGTCCTTTTGCAATGAGCATTAGAGAAGCACTTCAAATGAGCATTGCACACTAGACCTCGCCACATGCATTATGGTTTTACAACAGGCGTTGACCTAGACCTAGCAATAGGCATTGCATATTCATAACAAGCATTAAAAAGTGCTTCAACTTGAGCTAAAGCTTTCGAAATTGAAAATTGGCAATAGCCCTTCTCAACAAGTGTTGAAGGAGTTTCTAATGAGCATAGCAAATTGCTCAACAAACATTCAAACATGTTTGCTAGAGTTTGAAAAATAGAGCATCAAGTTTATGCTTTTTGAAAAATCCATAATAGGACATTGATCATGAGCCAACAGGCATTAAAGTTGAGATCAATAAGTATGGAAGATTGATAATAGGCGTTGGAGTTATCCATTACAAGTTCAATAGGCATTAATGAGAAACAACAAATGTTGTCTCCTCTAATAGCTAACTTTGGAGAAAACCTATCAGACTTAACTTTAAGTGCTCTAATGACTAGTTTTGTAGTTTGGGTATATAAATAACATTTTTTAAGGCCATAATAAGGTTAAGGACTTTGGTGAACAAGTGCAAGCATCTTTGTAACTTTTTGTACAAACATTTTATTGTGTTGCTTGTATTTTGGGTAGATTGAGAATATTTTGTTACTCTTTTGAGAGTAAGTTTTCTAAAGCACTAAAGCGTATTTGTTGCCTAATTGAGAGGCATTTGACACTGCTTGGTTTGATCCTTACTAGTCATTATAAAGGTTGGTATTGTGCCTAGAAAAATGTAACATCCCCAAACACGTTCATTGGCATTATCACATGAACATATGCATTAGATAAATAATCATTAAGAAGCATCGTTGTAGTTGGAGACACTTGAACATATATGTAGTGTTTGAATAGTTGCATGGCAAATTGTTTTATGTTGTGTGCATATTATAGTATCATAAATAATGGTGTCTTAGAGCTTAATTAAAAGTATAAGGAGTATCTAGGAATTAGGAGATAGATGGAAAGTGCCTAATGAGTGAAGAAGAGGGACTAAAAGCAAAACTTTAACTTTCAACCAATAGGAAACCAGCCCCAATCTTTTGATTCATTTAAGATGAGAATACAGACCATTAGGGTCAGATTTTGAGGGAAAAACGTGGGTTATACCAGAAACAAAGAGAGAGCAAAGGAAGAAGAAAGAAAGGAAGAGGAAGAAGAAGAAGAAGAGAGGGAGAAGAGTGAGCTGCCTAGGGCTTTTCAATTCTGGGACAGTAGGTAAGTAAATTTATCTTCTTCTCAACTGGAATTAACATCTCATGACATGTTAATCATGCATGGTTAGTGAGAATTATGGAGTAATTGAGGTAGATCTCTTGGATGGAAGTTGTAATCCAAGA